>JAQIUQ010000210.1:672500-680044 GCA_030378365.1 Hybognathus amarus
ATGGAGATTGGGAGGTTGAGCCACCTGAGCAAATCGTCTTCTATTTTTTTTAGCAGTGGTGTGAAGTTGAGTGTTACCAACTCTGACAGTCTGGAGGAAATCTTAATGCCTAAGTAAGTGATGTGATCTTGACATAGGTATTGGTGATTGATGAAGTGCCATATCCCATTTGGTTTTATGTAAAGGGAGGATGGAAGATTTATTCCAGTTTATTGCATAATCTGATATTTTTGAGAAGGACTGGATTGTTTTAATTATTTCTTGAGTAGATGCTAGGGGTTCTTGTTGTATATATAGTAGGATATCATCTGCATAAGAGTGAGATTTTATGTGTTTGTTGTGGTGTTTCAATACCTTTGTTTGCTGGGTTTTGACGGATAGCTGCTGCTAAAGGTTCAATAAAAATTGTGAATAGGGATGGAGAGAGTGGACATCCTGCCTCATCCCCTATGTAGTGTGAATCTTTGTGATGTTAGTCCGTTCGTTGTGACTGTGGCCGATGGTGATGTGTATAATTGATTGCTAATCATGATCGGATGTATTTTGGTTTCTAAGATATTTGGTATGATTGAATTACTGGTTAGAAAGAAATCAATTCGGGAGTAGGTTTGGTGGACATTAGAATGAAAGGTGTTATTCTCTGGTGAGTGGGTGTTTTAGCCTCCAACCATCACAAAGACCAAAATCACTCATGAACTGTTTTATTGTTTTGGAGGACTGCCAAGATTTTCTGTATGTTTTGACCTGTCAAATGATGGATTGATTACAGTATTATTGTCTCTCCCTATAATTATTGGACGTTAGAAATGTTAGAGAGAGAGGAGAAGAAATTTGCAAAGAAGGAGGAATCATCAGTGTTTGGACCATACATGTTTTTTTGATATTAATATAACAATATTATTGATTGAAATGTTAATAATGATAAAACTACCTTCAGGATCTGAAAATGGTTGTATGGTGGTTAAACTGTATTTTTTGTTTATTAAGATGCATACTCCTCTTTGTTTTGAATTATAGTGGGAGGAAAAACAGTGGTTAAAATGTGTAGTTTTTAAGCTGTTTTGTGTATATTGTGAGAGGTGTGTTTCCTGTATTAGACATATATCCGCTTGTGTATTTTTTAGGTAATTTAAAACTTTATTTCTTTTTTGTTTGTGAACCAACTCCATGAATATTCCAAGTTATGAATTTCCAATGCATGAACCCATAATGTACATTTCATAGTTACCTTGTATGAGTATAAGTCTGTGTGTGTGGATGTGAATGTGGTTGAGTGTGTGTGTGTGTAAATCTATAACACCAAATGACAAATAAAACACGGAAAACATAGATACCTATAACCAACAACAACATATAAACAGTGAGAAAGTCTATTTAGGTGCATTTAGAATACAATGTGCGTGCGTGGTGCAAGTGCTTTAATGAAAGAATATGAGGATTATTAATTGAATATAAATTGAGCATAAACGGATTACATTGCTATTTTAAGTAATTAGTAAAGCCAGGGAGTAGTGTCCTTTTTCTCTAAACAATTGTCCATCAATATATAATTTATCCACTGTTTTTACCTTGGTTGATCATTGTCTTGCGAATGGGGAGAAGTAGCTTACGTCGCGGATGATCTCTTGTGGATATTGGTCGTTGAGTCCGTAATGAATCTCTTTGAGCTGCCGTCCTTGTCTTTGAACCAGTACTTTTTGCTAAAAAATGTTCCCCCATCTAAGAGATGCTGGCGTGACTACAACATTGCCCAAAATCAAATGGTAAATGTAATGTAAGCGAAACAGAAACTGAGCAACTCGTTATTGTGTGGTTGACGGACCGTTTATCAGTTTGGACCAATGCAGCGCGAGCCAATCTTAATCAAGCAGCCAAAGTTACTACACAGCCAAATCCAGTAAAGAAAACATTTGAATTTGCCACTGAAGTAATAACATCACTGCGAGATCTTGTGAGAAACATTCACATTTCTCCGTTATTAACGGATAGAACAACGCTGACGTGGAAACCAGGAAGAAACATTGTGTCATGAATGAACTATCCAGTGTCCACAGATCAGCAACATCACCATGGATTTACTGTAGTAACACTAACTGTTACAATGGAAGTTTGGCAGGTAGGCTATAATGCTTTCAAGTAACATCACGTCGGTTTTCTTTTGACATTATGAATACAAATGCTGCCCTCAAATGTTAATCTAAACTAAAATAAACCTTTGTTTACTACAATATTACATTTCATTTTGTCCAAGGAGCTGTTTTGTTTTATATGCTCCTAAGAAAAGTCAGAGTATAGCTCCATGCCTCCATCATTGCTCAAAGTTAAAAAATATCATACTTTATGATGTTAGTTTTAATAAAAATATAATAAAAAAATTAAATCAAGAAAATTTTTAAAGCAAACTTTTTGCTGTATTGGAAACATACCGAACTGTCATCGAACCGAAACGTGACACATGTGTATCGTATCGAACCGAACAGTGAATTTTGTGAACCGTTACACCCCTAATTATAATGTGTAGGAAGGAAACCCAAGGTCTAGCTAGGACCAAGGAGCAGGACCAGAGCACACAACATTTTAAATGATTTTATTGGTACAAAATGATTAATGTTTCGATGTCCGCGCATCTTCTTCAGAGTCAAACAGTCAATAGGAACGATGTACAGAATTTAGAGAGTCAAACATTTATTGGCCACTGGACTAAACCTTGAACTTTGAATCTTTAAATTCTGTACATCGTTACCATTGACTGTTTGACTCTGAAGAAGATGCATGGACGTCGAAATGTTAGTTATTTTGTACTAATAAAATCATTTAAAGGAGTAGTCATTTGGTTCATTCAACGAAATGAATGAAAAGACTCGAAAAAGGATTTGTTTATTTTGATCAAAGCGTTCGAACAGGAAGAGTCACGAACGAGCATCACAGGACAGAGCAAGTTAATGTTTTGTATTTATTTTTGAAATGGCCAATCGTTTCGCTAGATAAGACTCTTATTTATCGTCTGGTGTCGTTTAAAGCCCTTTGAAGCTGCAGTGAAACTCTCATTTGAACCTTGAACCGTTTGGTTCCCAGTGAAGTCCATTATATGGAGAAAATCCTGGAATGTTTTCATCAAAAACCTTAATTTCTTTTCAACTGAAGAAAGAAAGACATGGACATCTTGGTTGACATGGCGGTGAGTAAATTATCAGCAAAAGTTTTTTTCAAAAGTGAACTAAACTTTTGAAACTTTGTCTTCTCCAGTCCTGCTCCTTGGTCCAAGCTAGACCTTGGGTGTCCTTCCTAGATAGTTGTCCTGTTCCGTGAGCACTAACTAGGCTGAAGCACAACTGACCCCTTTATTTCATAATGTGTGTAATTTTATTTTCATGAATACACTTCATAATATATATATATATATATATATATATATATATACAAAAAATAGCACAGGAGACCTGACGACACTAGTCATTTGGTCAGACTATAGAGATAAACTTCCAGTACACACACAGACACTTACTTCATTCATACACACAAACTTACATCCCACATGTTTATAGTATTTCTCCTGTGTTTTATGCATGCTCCTATGTTTTATTAGTTATAGTAGGAAGAGTAACTTCCAATGTTGATGTCCAAAGATGATGTATGCATCACTGCTTTAATGTCTTCAAATGACATCTTTCTTTGTATCAAGAGAATTCTCTTTTGATTCTATAAACAATGTTGTACAATGTGTTATGATAAATTGCATCAGGATATTTGAACCATACTTTTGTGTGAAGACTGCACAAATTGCCACCATGAACATGCAAATGTAGATAAGATAAAACAAAGACTTTCTCCATGTCATCTTAGATTGGTCAACTCAACACATGGGTGTGAACTGAGAGGACCCTTAAAGGTATCTGATTAGGTCAGAATTTGGCTCAACCTCTTTGATACAACATTTTCCTGTCTTCTTCAGGCAACTTCATCTTCAAGTTAACTTCTTTGGATTCAACGTGAACCACTTCAAAAAAAAAAAATCTTCAAAGAATCTCAAGAATATCCTGCATCTGGACTGGTTCAGCAACCAAAACCAATGCAAGTACACCCGTTTGCAGCCTTTAGATGCGTTTCTAAGTTGTGACCCTGATTCTCTGATGTTTCTCGTAGGTTGTGGTTAACTGGTTGTAATCTTGCCATTCTCTTTTCTTCTCTCTCTCTCTCTTTCTTCACTTTTCTTTACTTTCTTAATTCTGTATACAACCTTTGCTTAGTTTAGTTGTGTGTGTAGCCTACAGTAATTTTGTTTATTAAACTATATTAACACATCATTATCAGTGTTTTAGTTGTAGCATATTTCAACAAAGATCCTCATTCTCTGGCAATAGTAACAAAAGAGGGAAGAACATCACAAACGCACAAAAACAATGTATCCCTACATTCATGGACAGTCTTGGCAACTGGTAAAATTAAAATGGGCTCTGAATGCCCTGGAAAACAAGAAGTAAATAAGTGGATCCAAGGAGGCATTTAGTCCTGCAAACAGGGTGGACAGCTCCTTCAGAAATGTGTAATGCATAGAGTGCTGAACAGTCATGCAGCAGGGTTTTGATGAACATGGTAGACAAATTCACCAGAAAATAGGGCACAAAGCACACACAAAAAATCACTATTAGCACTAGCATTTTGCGCTTTGAATTTCTGAATGTTTGGCTATTGAATGTGGTCTGTGTTGAGAGTTGAACTTGTCTTAGCTTTTGAAGAATCTTCCAGTATAGAAGAATCAGGGACACCAGGACAAAAATGAAGGTCACAAAGGCCACACATTTCATGATTTTGTAGGTCAAATTGAACTTGAGACTGTGTTGGGATTCGCAGCTTAGTTCATCCAGCTTGTGATCGTGACCCCAGACGTCCTGAGGAATGAGCATCAAGTAGATGGAAGATGTGGCTATCAAGATGAGCCAAATAGCTGCAGAAATGCAGCGAGCGAGACAAACTGTCTGTAGTCCAGTACTCTCCAATGGCCGGACAATCTTCAGGTACCTGAAAACAGCGTAAAGGGCAACATTCAATTGCATTTATTTACAGTAATCGTGTGCAAATACTGCATAATATTCTCAACATTCATTCAATTTGTCAGTTGTCTGATGTGTCTATCCAAATATTATTTGGGCGGGATTTTTAGTGTAGGTAGGCCTATAGTAGATGTTATGTATCCTGATTGACTTTATGATTAGTTAAATCTGTTTTAACTAATCGCCTCAGAGTTAACCATTTTGGACAGTACCGGACAGCCTCTGCCTCGTTCACTTTACATCTGTGGGCGTTATGCACAGCTCATTGTGGCCACTCCAATTTACCTTCAATGAAATCTAACCTTAGTGTAATTGCCAGAATTACTAAAAACTATTTTGCTACCTAAAATGTAAAGATTTTTTGTCACGCATGCATGTCTACTTCCCTCATATTAAATATAAAATGCATGTAGACTGATATTTTTACAATGTCTGGACTCCTTTATTAACGGGGTATAATACATTCTGCTGCTTTTACCCTCCTTTAAAATAGGAATGATACATGTGTTAGTGTATAAAGTCATTTGCGCCGCCGGGTTCAGGATAGGGCCCTGAGTGTTTGCATCTTGAACTTGAGTTTCTGTACTGAACGATTCAACAGGCGAAGATATAAAATAGGACCCAACCCTCCATCCTTTTTGGAACAATGAAATAACGTCTGTAAAACCTGACTCTCTGTCAGGTGAGTACACCTGTTCTATAGCTTCCTTCGCCAACAGGGCCTTTACCTCTTGCTCCATTACCAGAGCCTGCTGGGGATGTACTGCTGTGAGTAACACCCCATTGTAGCGTGGAGGATGAGAATCAAACTGGATTCTGTATCCTTTCTCTACTACATTAAGGACCCATTGAGTATATTTGGCAGTAGCTTCCACGCTGCCAGAAAACCAGGACGTCAGGACCTTTTTCTTGTGGGACGAAGCCCTCTTTCCCTGAAGAAAAGTCCAGATCAGGCTAAGACTTCGAAGACTTTGTGTTGCGACTGTTTCCAGTGTTTCTGTGTGCATGAGACGCAACACTCTTTTGAGTAAGATATGAGGAGCTTGACGGCTGCGGCTGCTCACGCCCAGCAGTCCCAGGGGGTAAGACATGGTGAGGGAGAAATTTTTTGAATGCCTCTGATTGTTTTTTAACCTCCTGAAATCTGTCAACTACGGTGCTCACTGCATCACCAAAGAGACCAGAAAGAATGATCTGGAGCATCAAGAAGGAATGTTTTATCATTCTCCTTAATCTCAGCGAGCTACAAAGGCTGCCATAAACCGCCAAATTGCTCTAGTGGTCTCCTTTGTAGCTCTGAGAGAAAGATCTGTGGCCCGACGCAGTTTCGCGGATCTAATCGGGGCCCACTCCCTCACTCCTGTCTAAATCCCCCAGCAGGTCAGCCTCAGTATGCCTGAAGCACAGCCATAGTGTGAAGGCATGCTCCAGCCTGACCCACTGTCATATATGCTTTGCCCACTAAAGTTGATATTGTCTTTGATGTTTATTTTGGGGGAAAGACAAGGCCTTCAGAGAAGATGCTGGGTCGGGTGACAGCTCGCGCAGCGTATGTTCAGCCCGGGGCATTGACTCATAACCAAACTCATTCAAACCCCTTATACTATTCTCTCTTGGCTATCACCTGCCTTAGACTTTCCACCCTGAGTGGCAGGTCCTTCAGTGCCTTGGCCCCCAAACTCTGGAACAGCCTCCCACAACCTCCTTTTTACTGTCCTTCACTTCCCCTCTTTAAAGGTCACCCCAAGACCTTTTTGTTTAATAATCATTTCTCCACACCAAACTCATTGCTTCATACAGATAACTTGTCTTTGTTGTATTGTTTTGGTTGTTGCTGTTGTGTATACTTGCCTTCCCAATACGTAAAGCAGGGACGTGCACAGACATTTTGAGGGGCAGGGGCTCAAGTGAAAAAAAGGGCACTTCTCATAATTAAGTTTTTTTTTCTTTTGACTTTTTTAAACAAAAAAAGTGTGTATATATATATATATATATATATATATATATATATAAATCACAACTCTGACTTTTTATAAAATGTATTAAAGTTAATTTTATCTTCCTCAAATTCACGCAATTGTTTCATTTTCAAAAGATGTCTTCAAAATAATCAGTTCACACAGAAACCAATGTTCTCCCTAGTATTCACCAGGTTTATTGAGCAGCAAAGGAAACCATGCCACAATGTGCATGTTTTCTATGCTGTATATTTGATACACCTGATAGTGACATGGACTTAGTTTCACATAGGAGGGAAGACTGTATCATCATCAAATAAAACCTTCAAAATCCACATTTAGATGGAGTTTGTTTTAAAACCTACTATCCTCCATCTGTTTGCATCTGTAGATTTCCTCTAAATTCACCAATTTAGATTTCTAAATTTCAGGGGAAAGACTATTGATGTATGCAAGTCATTAACATTAATAATAGGAATTTTAGGCCATAAAAAAGTCCTAAAACGTCCGGATTTCCCATACAAGGTCATAAATT
>JAQIUQ010000211.1:0-203227 GCA_030378365.1 Hybognathus amarus
TTATTATATATTATATATTGAATTAATATATATTAAAATATAAATATTATTAGATATATTAATCTGCGTCTATTATCTATTTATTTAAGTATATTAATATATTATTTATAGTATATATATATATATATATATATTAATATATCTTATATTATATTATATATATTATTATTGATTATAATATATATTAATATTAAATATATTAGTTTCATATATGTATATATATATATATATTATAGTATCTTATATTATATATATACGTATGTGTGTGTGTGTAGTGTGTGATTAATTGTGTGTGAGTATGTGTGCTGTGTAGTTGTGTGTGATGTGAGTGTGTGGTTTGTAGATGCACCCGATACCCGTATCGGGTATGGCCTCGATTGCACATTTTTAAGATTATCGTCTCGTAAAGTGCCCGATACCCGGGACCGATACGCGGTCTGAGAAATGGGTTAATCACAGCGCGTGCCGCCCAGGCCCGGTCCCAGCTAGGAGCGGGAGGAGGCGAGACGGAGACCTGGGCGTGGACAAGCTGAATTCTAAAAAAATGTGAGCGTCACGTACCCAGTCCGGTGGTCCCGATACCTGATCAAACCCAGTTCCGTTTTCCGCATGCATGCACGGAAGGGCGTAAGAAGTTCGTCATCATCATGGAGGCGCTGAGACATGACGACCGCGCGTACTAGGTGTGTGCTATCTATATTAAACTGCCAACAACTGTAAATATTGAAACTGCATGTTATCTTTGTCTCTGTGAATGAACCATGCAGCACGGTTTTAGTAACGTTGGCTCCTCACACACACTGAAGCTTGAGTGACGCTCGCGCTGTTCTCTGTCTCTGCTGCCTCACGATAATGACATGATTCATGATTTCATCTTAAAAAAGTCACTTCATGGTAAGTGGGGGTATTTGCCCGGTTAGTCGAGAACGATCGTCATTGTGCATTTATTTCTCAGGTGTTTCTTAATGTAGAGGATACTTCCCTTGACATAAAGAAGACGCCCACGTGTCTTATGTATAGACACACACAAACTCAGAAGGTCTTCACGGCAACCAATTAGAAAATGAGAAGTTAGTAAGAAGTGACCAATGGTATATTAGGCTGCTGTACAATAGATTTAACTACGTCTCTCTAATCAAAGAAATCCTCTTACTAATAATGTGTGCATAAGGTTGCTTTTCTATTAAACTTTTATAAGCAATATTTCTAGATATCATCAATATTTTAGTATAAACAGCATGTAGCCTTCAATGCTTTCATCAATGTACCATCATAGATAATAGTCATTGAATTGATTTTTTTTTATTTAACTATTGGCGAAGAAAAAGAATATGTGTGTGTGTGTGTGTGTGTGTGTGTGTGTGTGTGTGTGTGTGTGTGTGTGTGTGTGCAAATAGAAATAAAATATAATTAAATAAATTGGAAAAATAGTTAAAACTGATTTTAAATCATGTCTTTATTTATTTAAGTACTACGTACTATTGAGAATCGCAAGTACTGAAATGTGCAAGTGCTGGTGCTGATACATCGTTTCCCAAAAAGTGGTATTGTAGTGCATGCCCTATATAAGTGTGTGGTATATATACGTGTGTGTGTGTGTGTGTGTGCATATATTGAATTGAGTATATATATTAAATCTAGTGTGTATTAGTGTGTGGAATTGAGTGTGTGTGATGTGTGTGTGTGTGTAGTGTGTGAATTAGGTGTGCTGATATGAGATATAAGATATATAATTGTGTTGAATTGAGTGAGTGTCAGAGTATGTGGTGTGTGTATATATGTGTAGTGTGTGAATTATAATATATATAAATAAATGAGATGTATATATGTATATATATATGCTACTAGTATTATGAATTGAGTGTGTGTGATGTGAGTGCTCGGTGTGTGTGGTGTGTGTGTGTGTCTGATATATATACAGTGTGATGCAATTGTGAGTGTGTGGTGTGTGTGTATTGGGTGTGTGGTGTATATATGTGTGTCGTGCGTGTGAATTAATATATGTATAATGTGAAGTGTGGGGTGTGTGTAATATTGAATTGAGATATGTGATATTGAGTGTGGGTGTGTACAGTGTGTGAATTAAATTTAATATAGATATAGTATCTGTGTGTGTGTGTAGTGTGAATTGAGTGTGTGATATGAATATAAGTATAATATATATATATATTATATAAATTGAATTAGATATATATATAAATATATATGTATGTGTATATATATATATATATATATTATATAATTATATAAATAATATGTTAATATAATATATATAATGTAATATAGTATTAATATATATTAATATGTGTGTATATATATATATATAATATATAAATAATATTAATATATATTAGTTATATATATATATATATATATATATATATATATATATAAATATAGATTATATATTAAGTATTGAATATAAATATAATAATATATAATATATATAAAATTAATATATAAATATGTAATATAGGATATATAATTTATGTGTATATATTCATATATTGATTAAATATATATTAAATATATATATATGATATATATATATATATATATATATATAATATATAAATAATATATATAATATAAATATAGATATATAGTATATATATATTCATATATTAAATAAGATATATAATATAATATAGATATATATATATATACATAAGTGTGTGAAAATTAAAATATATATAAATGTAGAGCTGTGTGTGTGTAGGTGTGTGAATTGAGTGTGTGATGTAGAGATATATGCATATATATAGTGTGTGGAGGAGTGTGTAGTGATGTGATTGAGTGAGTGTGAGTGTGGGGTGTGTGGTGTGTGTAAAATTGAGTGTGTGTGATGTGAGTGTGGGGTGTGTAGTGTAGACGTGTGTGTGTGTGTGTGTGTAGTGTGTGATCTTGAGTGTGTGTGATGTGAGTGTGGGGTGTGGGGTGTGTGGTGTGTGGTGTGTGTGTGTGTGTGTGTGTGTGGTGAGCATAGATTGAATCAGATCAGATCAGATCAGATCAGATAGATAGATAGATAGATAGATAGATAGATAGATAGATAGATAGATAGATCAATAGATAGATCAGATAGATAGATAGATAGATAGATAGATAGATAGATAGATAGATAGATAGATAGATAGATGATCGATAGAGGCGAAGGAGGTGGTGGTGGGCATATATAGATTTCTTGGAGCTCTCCAGTACTGTGTATTTAGATTCTATAATCCTTTCTTAAGGAGGTTCCAGGATAATATTTTAAAACCCATTGGTTTTTAATTATATGCAATTAATACACAAATGAAACAGTGTGTGATTTAGCAGCAGTTTGTTTGACTGTACGTAAGTAAATGGCATAACAAGTGTTTATATTCTATTACCCATATAGTTCTAGGCTTTTTGATTTCGGGAGAAGATTAAGCCCCTGATACAAAAATTGGGGAAAATAGGGCCATATCCCCTATATATCAGCAGCTTTCAAGTCTCTTTCTACAAAACCAGAAACTTCCTGATGAGGTAAAAGAAAAACAAACCAAAAATAATACTTTCTATTATATTTAATACATTTTTACATACTGTCTGTATATTTATAATACCGTATTTAAACATTATAGCCTACTGTATAAACATCTATTTAATTAATTTTTTTAACCTTTTTTTAAACGTTTCAGATCATGGATGCCATATTTTACCTGTTCAGCATTGTAATATAACCTTATCTACACATTTTATGTCAGAAAACACATATTCAATTAAACTCATGACATTCATTTTTACTACCTCAATTTTTAAAACATAACATTTCATGTGTAATTTAGAAGGCAACGGGTTTAGTGGCAATCATTAGCCACACCTTGAACAATATTCTTGATAGGAAGGTCAGGGCAACAAGTCATAGTTTTGTGAAGGTAAAAATTACTTTTACAGTATTATTTTGGTAACGCTTTAGATTACAGCCTGGAAAGTACTGCATAATTAAAGCGATTTTACAGTGTAACTTTCTGTAATTATAGTGTACCAATAAAGTACTGTTTTCATTACTGAATGATTCAGCATTTTGAACGAATTGGTTGACTCAAAGGTTCAATGACCCCTTCATTAACATCTGTCTCATTCTTGAATGAATCAATCGTTTAAATGAATCGTTTGAATTAATGAATCAATGACTCACTCATTAATACGGCCGCCTGCCGCCACCTATTGGCGGTTTAGTGTTATGTTTATAAGTAGCCTAGTATCTTTACAATGTTTCTTACTGCCACTGAGAAAAAAAATCTACCAACCCATGACCTCAACTGACAAACAACCGGAACCAAACTTTTTATTTTTTATTTTTTATGCCTTATAGGTACAATATAACTACAGAAAGTTACACTGTAAATTCGTCTAAGTTACTCAGTACTTTCTGGGCTGTAATCTAAAGCGTTAGAGTTCATTTTTTGTTGAGTGTGCTGTGAATTGGATGCATTATTTCTTTGTAAATATACAAAACAGTGTAGTAGTTCTATTGTAATGAAGTGCACATGGTTTACTAAAACTTTTAATTTGTTTTCCTATCCAAGATGGCAGTGTTTCATTTAGCCTTTTCTTTGATTTCCAGAATAACATATCTTTTTAAAAGAAAAAAGTATTGTTGTCATGAGTGGTAATGTGCAATGCATGAAATACCAGATCATTGTGTAAAATAAGTAATAAAGTAATACACGCAAATATTATCCTGCTGAGTTTGATACAACTTGTTACCAGCTATTTCTATTTTCTGTTTAGCACTGCAACATCTGTGGATAGAACAATAACCTAAATTCCTTTGGTGAGCAGAAAGAGAATTGTCAGAAAATAGCTGAGAATTGGAGGTGTGTATGTAGAAAAGGTTTCTCTATTTCACCTTTTAACTAGAATTCCTCTTACCTATCCTGTACATGTGTTCTCCATCCTAACAGGATGTTTGCCACAGCAAAGGGAACCCTGGGAACATGGGACATTTGCACAAGGGAGCGTGCCATTCAGAGAGATATCATTTCTTGTGGCATCTTTACAGCTGTGGTAAAACATTAAAATCTTATAAAATGCACATTTATATTATCCAAATATTGAATTTAAATGTATTCATTTGTGTTCTACTGAACAAATACATGTATAAAGGTTTGGAACAACTTGAGGGGGAGTAAATAATGACCATTTTCATTTTTGGGTGAACTAACCCTTTCAGGAGAGCATGAACACTTTTGAAAACTTTGTGACCTTTTTGTAAGTTTGCAGAGGCTTTTCTTCGTGGGGACCCGGGGTATATTAACTGCCCTTCACTTCATGAGGAAAGAGAAAGACTAGCAATTCTGCTCTTTACTTCACTTGGTAAGTACAATAAAGGTTTATACCTACAGTATTATGTTGGTTTGGGTTATAAAACTGTACAACAAGAGTTTCTTTCTTTCTTTAGAAAGGTCAAGCATTTGTGGTGTCTGCCATAAGGCTGTTGCTAAGAGCAAGGCAAGTTGTTTTGCAAGTCTCAAATGATGTTTCAGAATAAATGTGACCTTTACAAATCAGTCTTTTCTAATAAACAGGCCAAATGTTCGACATGTTCGAGTGTACATGACAAATGTGTGCAAAAGAATCAGGAGACTGCACTTTGTTTGCTGTGCAAAGGTAATGCTTTTTTTATTACATATACAACATTTATTAATTATAACTAGGGTTGGGTATCGTTTGAATTTGAACGATTCTGATTCCAATTTCGATTTCCTTTTTTTCTGTTTCGGCTCCTAACGATTCTCGATTCCGATTCTTTTAAGAGGCAGGGTCAAAAAAGTTTAGCTAACCTTGCTAACCAACAGTCTTTCTTTTTCTTTTTTTTTCTTTCAACAGTCTTTCTTTTTTCTTTCAGTTTTTCTGTGTGTGTAGTGTGTGAATTGAGTGTGTGTGATGTGAGTGTGAGGTGTGTGGTGTGCGTGTGTGTGTGTGTAGTGTGTGAATTGAGTGTGTGTGATGTGAGTGTGGGGTGTGTGGTGTGTGTGTGT
Source organism: Hybognathus amarus (assembly GCA_030378365.1). Taxonomy (NCBI): domain Eukaryota; kingdom Metazoa; phylum Chordata; class Actinopteri; order Cypriniformes; family Leuciscidae; genus Hybognathus; species Hybognathus amarus. The sequence goes on from JAQIUQ010000211.1 coordinate 6,012, forward strand.
GTGTGTGTGTGTGTGTGTGTGTGTGTAGTGTGTGATATTGTAGTGTGTGTGAGTGTGAGTGTGTGGTGTGTGTGTGTGTGTAGTGTGTGAATTGAGTGTGTGTGATGTGAGTGTGTGGTGTTGTGTGTAGTGTGTGTAGTGTGTGAATTGAGTGTGTGTGTGTGTAGTGTGTGAATTGAGTGTGTGTGTGTGTGTGTGTGTGTGTGTGTAGTGTGTGTAGTGTGTGAATTGAGTGTGTGTGATGTGAGTGTGTGTGTGTAGTGTGTGAATTGAGTGTGTGATGTGAGTGTGGGGTGTGTGTGTGTGTGTAGTGTGTGAATTGAGTGTGTGTGATGTGAGTGTGGGGTGTGTAGTGTGGTGTGTGTGTGTGTGTGTGTGTGTAGTGTGTGAATTGAGTGAGTGTGATGTGAGTGTGTGTGTGTGTGTGTGTGTGTGTAGTGTGTGAATTGAGTGTGTGTGATGTGAGTGTGGTGGGTGTGCGTGTGTGTGTGTGTGTGTAGTGTGTGAATTGAGTGTGTGTGGATGTGAGTGTGGGGTGTGTGGTGTGCGTGTGTGTGTGAAGTGAGTGTGGGGTGTGTAGTGTGCGGTGTGTGTGTGTGTGTGTGTGTGTGTAGTGTGTGAATTGAGTGTGTGTGATGTGAGTGTGGGGTGTGTGGTGTGTGTGTGTGTAGTGTGTGAAGTGAGTGTGGGGTGTGTAGTGTGCGTGTGTGTGTGTAGTGTGTGAATTGAGTGTGTGTGATGTGAGTGTGTGGTGTGTGGTGTGCGTGTGTGTGTGTGTGTGTGCGTGCGTGTGGGGTGTGTAGTGAGTGATTTGAGTGAGTGTGATGTGAGTGTGTGTGTGTGTGTGTGTGTGTGTATGTGTGTGTATGTGTGTGTGTGTCTGTGCGTGCGTGTGGGGTGTGTAGTGAGTGATTTGAGTGAGTGTGATGTGAGTGTGTGGTGTGTGTGTGTGTGTGTGTGTAGTGTGTGAATTGAGTGTGTGTGATGTGAGTGTGAGGTGTGTGGTGTGTGTGTGTGTGTGTAGTGTGTGAATTGAGTGTGTGTGATGTGAGTGTGGGGTGTGTAGTGTGTGAATTGAGTGTGTGTGTATGTGATGTGTGTGTGTGTAGTGTGTGAATTGAGTGTGTGTGATGTGAGTGTGGTGTGTGTAGTGTGTGAATTGAGTGTGTGATGTGAGTGTGTGTGTGTAGTGTGTGAATTGAGTGTGTGTGATGTGAGTGTGTGTGTAGTGTGTGAATTGAGTGTGTGTGTGTGTGTGGGGTGTGTAGTGTGTGAATTGAGTGAGTGTGATGTGAGTGTGTGGTGTGTAGTGTGTGAATTGAGTGTGTGTGATGTAAGTGTGTGGTGTGTGTGTGTGTGTGTGTGAATTGAGTGTGTGTGATGTGAGTGTGAGGTGTGTGGTGTGCGTGTGTGTAGTGTGTGAATTGAGTGTGTGTGATGTGAGTGTGTGGTGTGTGTGTGTGTGTGTGTGTAGTGTGTGAATTGAGTGTGTGTGATGTGAGTGTGGGGTGTGTGGTGTGTGTGTGTGTGTGTAGTGTGTGAATTGAGTGTGTGTGATGTGTAGTGTGAGGGTGTGTGGTGTGCGTGTGTGTGTGTGTAGTGTGTGAATTGAGTGAGTGTGGGGTGTGTGGTGTGTGTGTGTGTAGTGTGTGAATTGAGTGTGTGTGATGTGAGTGTGTGGTGTGTGTGTGTGTGTAGTGTGTGAATTGAGTGTGTGTGATGTGAGTGTGGGGTGTGTGGTGTGTGTGTGTGTGTGTAGTGTGTGAATTGAGTGTGTGTGCATGGTGAGTGTGAGGTGTGTGGTGTGCGTGTGTGTGTGTGTAGTGTGTGAATTGAGTGTGTGTGATGTGAGTGTGGGGTGTGTGTGTGTGTAGTGTGTGTAGTGTGTGTGATTATTGAGTGTGAGTGTGATGTGAGTGTGGGGTGTGTGTGTGTGTGTGTGTGTAGTGTGTAGTGTGTGAATTGAGTGTGTGTGATGTGAGTGTGGGGTGTGTGGTGTGGGGTGTGTGTAGTGTGTAGTGTGTGAATTGAGTGTGTGTGATGTGAGTGTGGTGGTGTGTGGTGTGTGTGTGTGTCAGTGGTGTAGTCTACGTGATACGCAGGTATACGCCGTATACCCACTAGAAAATGTCAAGGATTTGCGTATGCCCACTAGGAAATGGCAAAGATCTCTCGTATGCCCAGTTTAAAAAGCGTGAGCATTCATCACAACATCGTTTTGTGAAATAAATTTACCTACGACTTCAGCCCCCCTTAACGCAGGCGACAGAATTAAGTTACTTTTATCAGATTCAGCGCGCGAGCAGAGGAGCACGTCAAAAACAGAGGACAGGGGTGTGTGTGTGTGTGTGTGTGTGTGTGTTCGTGTTCATCTGAGCCTCATTGGTCTGTCACTGCTCGTCAATGTCAGAATATTTGAGATGACAAATCAAATCAAAGTAGGCGGGCTTTATGTTCAAAGACGCTGCTGAGCGCGAATTTCAGCAGAGCGATCTCGACGCTTCAGTTTACGGGCAAGTGCGAGATGTAAGTGGCTAAACTTAACATTTCATATTTTACATTTTAGGTCATAAATGTTAAACGAATGACAAAAAAATAATCAGGCAAACTAATATAGTTTTGTCTAATTTCGCCATTTTGAACTGAAATAGGCATATATAGCCTAACGTGACTCATGCAATTTAATAGTTTACTGTCATTGCGAGGGGACAAGAAACATTAACAGAGCCGTTTACATCATTTTAGCCACAAGAGTAATAATGAATGTGTACATATTGAGAATATAATAATAATTGTAGCCTTTAGTACATTAAAAAAGCTCAGCCTTCGGAGGGGAAGAGAATTTACTGCCCACTATTTCTTATTCTTTTTTTTTTTGGTCTTCAAACGTCTTGAAATGCACATCAGAGAAATTAAAAGAATTTGAAGCACCAACCAACCTCAAATTTAGGACCTCTTTGATTATAAAGAGGTGTCTACGGCCCTGTATTAGATCAATAATGAATGTGTGGCCTATGTTTTGAATGCATTTAGTAAACCTAGCTTTAGTAGCTTTCAGTGAATAAACATGTCAGAGAACAATTATTCATAGGCAAAATTAACCTATCAGTTGACCCTATGTTTACTTTCTTCACTGACAGACAAAAATGAAAAGCCTATATCAGTCACAGCTCATCTTTATGAGGGGAAGAGACAGGGCAAGATAAAAACAAAGAGAAAAAGAGGGTGATGCTGATGAGGGGAGAGAAATAATCTGCTGCCCAGTGCCCACTGACATGGTTTTAAAGCTGTTATCTATTTTTTTTGGCCTTCAAAACATCCTAAAATGCACAAATGTATCAGAGAAATAAAAATTTTCTCAGGGAAACCCTGAACCCCCTGACTAACCTACCTCACATTTGGGACAACAGTGATTATAAAACCCTGCCTTTGCATGTAATGAAACTGTACTGGTTAATAGTGAGCATTAGATAAAGTGTTACCTTTTTTTTTTAGAAAAAAAGTGATGATCAAAATCCTAGTGACGCCCCTGCTTCATGCAACCTGTCAAAATCAAAGTTTTGTATAACTTTAAGAAAATATAAAAGAAATATATTACTATTGCACCGCAGAGTATACTTCAAGTAGGCCTAATAATACTAATAATAGTTTATTAAAACACACAGAAAATGTCTTTAATTTACAACCCACCAAAATAAAAGTTTTTAGAGATAAATAAAGTAACTCAATGGAATTATGAAAGAAATTGCACAGTAAAATGTAATTTTTTAAAATAATAGTAATCAAATCTATTAAAACAGAATTTTAAAGGAATATCACGTTTTTAAAAATTTTCGCAAATGGGTGTTGGTGGTGGTGGGGCGGGGGGTGGGGGGTGGGGTGCTGCTGGTATATCACAGTATACTCACTACAAAAAACTAGACTACACCACTGGTGTGTGTGTGTGTGTGTGTGTAGTGTGTGAATTGAGTGTGTGTGATGTGAGTGTGGGGTGTGTGGTGTGTGTGTGTAGTGTGTGAATTGAGTGTGTGTGTGATGTGAGTGTGTGTGTGTGTAGTGTGTGAATTGAGTGTGTGATGTGAGTGTGGGGTGTGTGTGTGTGTGTGTGTGGGTGTGTAGTGTGTGAATTGTGTGGGGGTGTGTAGTGTGTGAATTGTAGTGAGTGTGATGTGAGTGTGGGGTGTGTGGTGTGTGTAGTGTGTGAAGTTTGAGTGTGTGTGATGTGAGTGTGGGGTGTGTGGTTATTCCTGGCTTCTATTGTATGGGTTTTATCGTGAATAAACTCCGACCATAAATAAATCAGAATGACTGTAACTTACCGTTTTATAAAGATAAATATACTGCAGATAATAGCTTTATTGGTAAATTGTTGTTTTGCATTTATAATTGCAGTATGTTTTTTTTAAATATATAGTTTAGTCTTGATCATTTCTCTCGTTTTAATAGTTTGTTTATTTGATTATTGGCTTTGGTACTATTTTCACAATTGAATCTCTTTGCTCAAATACTCTTTGCTCAAATAGTCTAATATGATCACACTTGTTACACATTTAGGCTTGTCATTCTTCCAAAACCTGATCCCATGCTTTCATTACAGCACATTTTCAGTAACTTAACACATAATCATCATTTAATAAACACAAGATGATTGTAATATGTAATGAGAACATTTGGTTTAATCACCAAAACACAACAGTATGACCTTCTTTCAGTTTAAGTACTTTTAACCCCTTAACTGTCACCCCCCTTTTTTGAATAGACATGAAAATGCACATTTCGAACTTAAATGGTTGTAATTCAAGAATGCTTTGGAATATAGACATATGATTGGTCTTGTTTTAAAGAAGACATTTGGCAGATTTATGTAGAAGTGAAATAAATTAAGAAAGTTAAACAGAAAAAAAGTTATAGAAGTTTGAGTTTATGGAAATGTACAATGTAAAAATATTAATTATTTATATTTTACATAAAATATATATTTTCAAAACCTGGGCTACTCTAAAACTGCAGAAAAATCAAAGCCAAAAATCTGAACAAGTTGTGTTTCAAATTTTAGGTTGATATCTCAAAAAATGAGCTTTCAGTAAGATTTTGTTTGAGTGCAGTGCCAAACTTTTTCACTAGGGCACAGTCAGACTCCATTACTGCCCATATAAGGGCGCCTGCATTTCCATTCGTGTTTTATTTATTATTTTTTCTTGATATTTCAAACTTTTCAGACCTTTTTTTCCAAAACAATTGAATTGATGCTATCTTTTGAACTTTTGGCATGAAAACAAACTGAGGTATCTACCATTTTTTCATGTTCACTGCTATTTTAAAATAAAGGTCTGAAATCGCTTTATGAGTATGAAAATATTCTTGTTGCATACTGATAAATTATGGTTCCTCTGTAATATATTTTTGAAAATCAATCACCAAATATGGAAACTAGAGATTCTAAGCTTTCAAATGATATATAGTTTGTCAATATTACTAAAGGTATTTACTAAGATATTATTGTTTTAAAAATATAGTGGCAAACGTCCCACCTGTGGGACGGTGACAGTTAAGTGGTTAAAGGATAGTTTACCGATGAAACAAATAGTTGATGACGGGTGTAGCGATACACAAAACTGATGGTTCAGTTTTACCACGGTTTTGACGTCTCGGTTCGGTTTTAGAAAGCTAAAATTGCTTTTTTTTTCTTTTGAAAAAAATTGTCTTTGTCTTTAAATTAATTGAATTACAATTAAACATTTTGCAGGGATTAAAAACAAATCTGCTAATGTAAACTATATACATTACTATAACATTAAAGGTACACAACAGAGCCTAGACTTGTAGCCTAAATTCAGATGCTATTTATTTTTTAGATATAATAATCAACACACAACACATTGTATGAAAACATGTAAACTGAACGTAAGGCAGTATTTGCATTACCTTATGTTTGTTATTGAAATATAGTTGACACAGTTGCTGTCATTTTCATGAAAGATATTTTAAACATACATTAAATAATCAAAATGAACAGGTTAAGTATATAATATAGTGCATTTATTTAGTGCAAGAGTTCATTTCTCTTGGAACCAACCAAATAAATTGCTACTGGTAACAATGTTCATTTTTGATGTCAATAATTCAATTTTCACTTTCTGATATCATGAATGTGATTGTTAGTAAGAAAGCCATTTAAGATATCTGAAATTATATTGATAACAGAAATACATTTTCAGATATCAAAAATATATATTTTTTTTACTAGTGACAATTTAATTATTGATATCAGGCATTGGCATTTTTATAAGTAACAATGTAATTATTGATCTCAAAAATGATATTTCTTCTAGTAAAAAAAACAATTCTTGATATCAAAAATTGATTTGATTTTGAATAGCAGGTCTATTGTTAAATTTCTCTATTGAAAATTATGGTAAGCCGTTTTAGCTTAAATTGTGCAACCTTACTCGTCATTATTGCATTTTTACCAGTAAGAATTCAATTAGAGAGCTTTACAATTTAATTCCTACTAGTAGCTATTACAATTATAGAGCTCTCTAATTAAATTCTTACTAAAAACAATTACGATTAGAGAGCTCTCTAAATCAGTTTTTACTAGTAAGAATTACATTAAGAGAGCTCTTTAACCCATTTAATCCCACATTTTTCCCAGACACAAAAATATCCAAATCATGTGTCATTACTATCCCTTTGAAACAATCAATCATCATTTTTTACAATTTTCATGGAAAAGTGAGTTTTGTGATCGGTCACAATTGTGACGGTGGGATACTGTGTTATATCAACCATTGTACAGACTGAATATAGGTCTATTTGACAGTGCAGTGTGTGTGTGTCTGTGTGTGTGTGTGTGTGTATGTGTGTGTGTCTGTGCGTGCGTGTGGGTGTGTAGTGAAGTGATTTGAGTGAGTGTGATGTGAGTGTGTGGTGTGTGTGTGTGTGTGTGTGTAGTGTGTGAATGGAGTGTGTGTGATGTGAGTGTGAGGTGTGTGGTGTGTGTGTGTGTGTGTGTGTGTGTGTTTGTGAGTGTAAAGTTGTGATGTGTGGTGGTGTGTGTGTGTGTGTGTGTGTGTATTGAGTGTGTGTGTTGTGAGTGTGTGGTGTGTGGTGTGTGTGTGTAGTGTGTGAATTGAGTGTGTGTGATGTGAGTGTGTGTGTGTGTAGTGTGTGAATTGAGTGTGTGATGTGAGTGGGGTGTGTGTGTGTGTGTTGGGTGTGTAGTGTGAATTGAGTGAGTGTGATGTGAGTGTGTGGTGTGTGTGTGTCGTGTGTGAATTGATGTGTGTGATGTGAGTGTGGGGTGTGTGGTGTGTGTGTGTGTGTGTGTGTGTAGTGTGTGAATTGATGTGTGTGATGTGGGTGTGGTGTGTGTGTAGTGTGTGATTTGAGTGTGTGTGATGAGTGTGTGTGTGTAGTGTGTGAATTATGTGATGTGAGTGTGGGGTGTGTGTGTGTGTGTGTGTGTTGGGTGTGTAGTGTGTGAATTGAGTTAGTGTGATGCGTGATGTGGTGTGTGTGTGTGTGTGTGTGGGTGGTGTGCCTGTATCTGTGTGTGATGTGGTGTGTGTGTGGCTGTGTGTGTGTAGCGTGTGAATTGAGTGTGCTATGTGAGTGTGGGGTGTGTGGTGTGTGTGTGTAGTGTGTGAATTGAGTGTGTGATGTGAGTGTGGGTGTGTGTGTGTGTGTGTGTGTGTGGGTGTGTAGTGTGTGAATTGAGTGGTGTGATGTGAGTGTGGTGTGTGTGTGTAGTGTGTGAATTGAGTGTGTGTGATGTGAGTGTGGGGTGTGTAGTGTGTGCGTGTGTGTGTGTGTGTGTGTGTGTAGTGTGTGAATTGTTAGTGTGTGTGATGTGAGTGTGGGTGTGCTGGTGTGTGTAGTGTGTGAATTGAGTGTAGTGTGTGAGTGTGAGTGTGTGTGATGTGAGTGTGTGAGTGTGCGTGTGTGATGCGTGTGTGTGTGTGTAGTGTGTGAATTGAGTGTGTGTGATGTGAGTGTGTGGTGTGCGTGTGTGTGTGTGTGTGTGTGTGTAGTGTGTGAATTGAGTGTGATGTGAGTGTGGGGTGTGTAGTGTGCGTGTAGTGTGTGTAGTGTGTGAATTGAGTGTGTGAATGTGATGTGAGTGTGGGGTGTGAGTGTGTGTGTGTGTGTGTGTGTGTATGTGTGTGTAGTGTGTGAATTGAGTGTGTGTGAATGCGAGTGTGGGGTGTGTGGTGTGTGTGTGTGTGTGAGTGTGTGTGTGTGTGTAGTGTGTGAATTGAGTGTGTGTGATGTGAGTGTGTGGTGTGCGGTGTGCGTGTGTGATGTGCGGTGTGTGTGTGTAATTGTTCGACGCTAGTCCAAAGCGAGGATGCGCTTATAAAGCCACGTTTGAAGTGAAACGCGCGTTTCAGAGCTTTGACGGTTCAGAGCAAGCCGATGATACAGATTATGTGTCCCTAAAGAACCCGCGTATCTAACAGTAGTCCCGCATTACATTATTTAATATGCACGCGAGTTTTATTTTATTTATATACCATGTATTCTCCGTCTCAAATTGTGCACGAACCGTGACGCCGTGTACCGTTTCGGTTCGATACGAATACATGTACCGTTCCACCCCTAATAGATAGATAGATAGAGTCCTTCCTAGTGAAGGGGTGGTGGTGGGCATATATAGATAGATAGCATAGATAGCATAGATAGATAGATAGATAGATATAGATAGATAGATAGATAGACAGATAGACAGATAGGCTAAGGCAAGGCAATTTAGAAACAGTTCGGACGAACAGTGGCACAGTGCTCATTCAGTAAATGCACAGATAAACAGATGTGTTTTGAGTCTGGATTTAAATGTGACTAGTGTAGGAGCACACCTGATCTCCTCTGGAAGCTGGTTCCAGCTGCGGCTGGCATAATAGCTAAAAGCAGACTCTCCATGCTTTGAGTGAACCCTTGGTATTTCTAGCTGATGTGATCCTAATGATCTGAGTGATCTGTTGGGTTTATATTCAGTGAGCATATCTGCAATATATTGAGGTCCTAACCCATTGAATGATTTATATACCAGTAGTAATACTTTAAAATCAATCCTAAATGTAACTGGCAGCCAGTGTAAAGACCTGAGGACTGGTGTGATGTGTTCATATTTTCTGGTCCTGCTCAGAATCCTGGCAGCAGCGTTCTGTATGAGCTGCAACTGTCTTATGGTCTTTTTAGGAAGGCCAGTGAGGAGGCCATTACAGTAATCCACCCTGCTGGTGATGAAAGCATGCACAAGTTTCTCTAAGTCTTGACTGGAAACAAAGCATCTAATTCTTGCAATATTTTTCAGATGATAGTATGCTGATTTAGTTATTGCTTTGACATGACTATTGAAACTAAGGTCTGACTCTAGAGACACACCAAGATTCCTGACTTGATTTGTAGTTGTTAGACCCCTAGCGTCAAGGTATGCATTCACCTTGAGAACTTCATCTTTGTTTCCAAACACAATGACTTCAGTTTTGTCTTTGTTTAACTGAAGAAAGTTTTGACACATCCAACCATTTACTTCATCAATGCATTGGCACATGGAGTCAATGGGGCTGTAGTCGTTAGGCGATAGGGCTAAGTAGAGCTGTGTGTCATCTGCATAGCTGTGGTAAGCGATTTGGTTCTTTCTCATTATTTGGCTCATTGGGAGCATATACAGGTTGAATAGGAGTGGCGCAAGAATCGAGCCCTGAGGGACTCCGCATGTCATGGATGTCCACTCAGACTTATGTTCTCCTATACTCACAAAATAACCTCTCCCTTCTAAGTATGACCCGAACCATTTTAGGACTATCCCAGAAAGCCCCACCCAGTTTTCCAGCCTGTCAAGAAGTATGTTGTGATCGACAGTGTCAAATGCAGCACTGAGGTCGAGTAGTACCAACACGGATAATTTGCCTGTGTCAGTATTTAAGCGAATATCGTTTATTATCTTTATGAGCGCTGTCTCTGTGCTGTGATGCGATCGGAAACCAGATTGAAAATTGTCAAAGTATCCATTTGAGCTTAAGAATTTGTTCAGCTGATTGAAGACAACCTTTTCAATGATCTTGCCTATGAAAGGAAGATTTGAGATCGGTCTATAATTACTTAAGATGGTCTTATCCAGATTGCTCTTTTTCAGGAGGGGCTTGACAACTGCAGTTTTCAGGGAGTTCGGAAAACTCCCAGAGCGAAGTGAGGCATTTACCACTTCTAGGAGATCTGCTTCTAAGCTGTGTAACACATTTTTGAAAAAAGATGTGGGAAGTGTGTCAAGGGCGCAGGTTGATGTTTTAAGGTGCTGTACAGTTTCGACCAAAATTGTTCCATCAATTTCTTCGAAATCAGACATAGTTACTAATTTCTCAGGTTGTGGTCTGATCTGCCTGACCCCAGAGCAACTCAAGGATGTGCTGATCACCTTTCTGATATTATTGATTTTCTCAGAGAAGAAATAAGCAAACTCACTGCATTTCCTTTCTGAGAGCATTTCTATGGGAATCTTGCTTGGGGGGGTTGTCAGTCTCTCTACAGTAGCAAAAAGAGTGCGTGTGTTGTTTAAGTTGCTGTTTATAATATTTGAGAAAAAAGTCTGTCTAGCTTTGCCTAGTTCCCTATTGAAAGCGTGGATGCTGTCTTTGTAGATGTTATAATGGACTACAAGTTTTGTCTTCCGCCACATGCGTTCTGCTCTTCTGCATTGTCTTTTCATATTCTGCACTGCTGTTGAGTTTCTCCAAGGTGCTTTTTGTCTACCATTATTCTTCCTGACTTTCACAGGAGCAATATCATCAATTACACTCTTAACTTTTGAGTTAAAAGAATCAAGGAGAAAATCAACGGAGTCGGCAGATATGCTTGGTTTTAAGGATATAGCCTTCATAAATAGCACACCAGTGTTTTCATTTAAGCATCTCTTTTTGACAGACACAGCTCTAGCTTCAATGGCAGGAGAGATCAATATATCAAAGAAAATACAGTAATGATCAGACAGTGCTACATCCTTAATAACAATCGATGAGATGTTTAAACCCGTACTGATAAGTAAATCTAGAGTGTGTCCACGATTGTGTGTGGGACCATGTACATGCTGTGTCAGATCAAAAGTTTTTAAAACAGTTTTGATTTCTTTTGCCATATTGTTTTCTGCATTATCTATGTGAATGTTAAAATCTCCAGCAATGGCAAAACAGTCAAACTCAGAGGCAATTGTTGATAACAGTTCTGTAAAATCCTCAGCAAAGGCTGAAGAGTATTTTGGAGGCCTGTAAACAATGATAAGTAAGATACGAGGAGCACCTTTTAACACAATACCCAGATATTCGAAAGAGGAGTAATTCCCAAATGATATTTGCTTACATTGATAAACATCTTTAAAAAGAACAGCTAAGCCCCCGCCTCTCTTACCCGCTCTGCAGACACTCATATAAGTAAAATTTGGAGGGGATGTTTCGTTTAGGACCGTTGCACTACAGCTGTCTTCTAGCCAAGTTTCAGTTAGAAACATGAAGTCCAGGTTGTATGTGGTTATTAAGTCATTGACTAGAAGTGATTTATTATTAATGGAGCGGATGTTTAAAAGTGCTAATTTAATAGTCTTACTTTTTGTCCCCACAGCAATCTTAGTTTGGCGTGGAATAGGCACCAGATTAGATGGGTTTGCTGTACGGCTGTTGAAGGCCTTAGATTTTCTATCATGTAAATGAACAGCAATAGAGAAAGATTCAGGCACACTGGGTTCCCGCTTGTTTTGTAAACATTTGATAAAGTTATTGTTTTCATAGCGAGGAACCGATATACATCACTTAGAGCTGGTATCAGTTGTTTTTGGTTCACCTCGAGCCGATGGAGGAGGGTGTGGGCCCTGGCGCTGTGGCAGAGGCCGAAGAGCTCTTCGAGGAGGAGGGGGAGGAGGAGGGCGAGCTGGGCCCGCAGGCTTTGGTGGTTGTGGGGCCTGCCGTTTTTTGGTTGGTATTTGGGGGCTTGCAGCAAAAGAGTGGGATAGTCTGGTTCCAGCAGACACCAGTTGTTCCATTTTCTCTGAGAAACACAGAAGTGGAGATGCTGGAGAGAGTGATAACGTGTCAGGTGAGATGGGCTGTTGCTCTGGTGTTATTGGAGGCTGTACAATGCTGTCCTGGTGTCCCTGGCTGTTTTCCAGAAAGTCGTCCTTGGGTGTTGAATCTTGGAGCAGTTCTGATATGTCATAGTCTGACTGTGGTGAGCTCTGTGGGCAGGGCTCTGCTGAGATTGTATCCGTGAGCAGAGGTTGTTGTGGCGGAGTGGTGTTATCATTGTCCTTGTGTGATGTGTCAACAATATATCCATTCAGGTGCTGAATTGAAGTCCTGTGGTCATTCATACTGTGTCCAGGTGTATGTGTGCCATTCAGGTTGAATGGATTGGCACACACTGCAGAAGGATGATGGAGGGAGAAGTAGATATTGTCCTTTAGCACTCTTGAACCAAGTTTGTTTGGGTGGTTGCCATCCCGTTGAAACAGTTGCCTCTGACTCCAGAAAAGATTGAAGTTGTCAATAAAGTTCACTCCTTTTATATTGCAGGTTTTTTGCAGCCATGTGTTTAGCCCAAGCAACCGTGAAAACCTGTTTGTTCCTCTTGCTGGGAGTGGTCCACTGATGAATGTTTCAACTTTCAGTCTTTTAAGTGATTCAAAAAGTTCATTGAAATCCTTCTTAAGGAGTTCCGACTGCTCTTTATGAATATCATTTTTCCCCACATGAACGATGAGTCGATTTGCAGTCTTATGTTTCATAAGAATGTTCTGAAGTTCCCTGTTTACATCAGAAGTTGTTGCTTGTGGAAGGCAGCACGTAGTTGTATCCCTGCTACTAATGTTTCTGATTATGGAGTCGCCCACTATCAGAGTCCTGGGCCCGGCTGTGCTCTGAGCTGAGTGCCGCTGTCTGCTCGACCTTGAGCGCCGGCTTGCATCAGTGTTAGCTACAGGCTGACTCAGTCTGTGTTCGATCACATTCATCAAATTTAGGGATTCCTCATTCATTAACACTTCAAATCTGTTCTCAAGATGTATAGGTGGTGGTCAGGAGACGCAAGTGGTTGCACGTCCTTGTCAGAGTCATATCTGGGGTAGATGATGCTACTGCTGAAATATGTGGTGCTCGTGACAATCTGATGTCTCGAGTGCCTTTGGGTCTCGCTCCCTGTTTGTGCCATCGATTTGTAAGTCGATTCGGCTCGTTTCTCTACAGTCAGTATAGCCTGTCGAGGAGAACTAGATTCATGGGACTCACCGGCTGTGTGTTGAGGGCGTCCATGACGAAGCTCTGTTGTGCGTTCCGTCTGGTTTGTCGGTCCCGTATTTAACTTTGTTTCAAGAACTGCAATCCTTTGTAAAAGTCTGTGGCAGTTAGGGCAGCAAGTAGATTCCAGAAGAGGCATTTTCTTATCCTTATGAATGTTGGGAGTTGTGTTTTCTCTTCCCCGGAATGTAAGCAGTGAGAGGCTGGTTGAATAAAAGTGTGAAGTACTTTTTAAGTAATCCAAGCGTCAGAGCACTGTGCTGATTTGCTGAAGTTAAAATTAGGTGAAAAGGAGATAAAATATATAAAAAATATAAAAGCGATAGTGCAAAGCGCGGAGCAGTAAGCAGGAGCGTCCGAACAGTAGCTGAGCAGGAAGTGTAGTTAATACAGACAGACAGACATACAGACAGACAGACAGTACAGAGAGACAGACAGACAGACAGACAGACAGACAGACAGACAGACAGACAGACAGACAGACAGACAGACAGACAGACAGACAGAACAGACAGACAGACAGACAGAACAGACAGACAGACAGACAGACAGACAGACAAGACAGACAAATAGATAGATAGATAGATATAGATAAATAGATAGATAGATAGATAAATAGATAGATAGATGATAGATAGATAGATGATAGATAGATCAGATAAATATAGATAGATAGATAGATGAATAGATATGATAGATCATGATGTAGATAGATAGATAATAGATAGATAGATACAGATAGATAGATAGATAAGATACAGATAGATATAGATAGATCAGATAGATAGATAGATAGATAGATAGATAGATAGATGAGATAGATAGATAGATAGATAGAGTCCTTCCTAGTGAAGGGGTGGTGGTGGGCATAGATAGATAGACAGATAGATAGACAGACAGACAGACAGAACAGACAGATAGACAGATAGATGGATGGATAGATGGATGATGGATAGATGGATAGATAGATGATAGATAGAGAGATAGATGAGATAGATAGATAGATAGATAGATAGATAGACTAGATAGATGATGATGAGATAGATAGATAGATAGATAGATAGATAGATAGATAGATAGATAGATAGAGAGAGAAGATAGATAGAGATAGATAGATAGATAGATAGATGATGTGTTCATATTTTCTGGTCCTGCTCAGAATCCTGGCAGCAGCGTTCTGTATGAGCTGCAACTGTCTTATGGTCTTTTTAGGAAGGCCAGTGAGGAGGCCATTACAGTAATCCACCCTGCTGGTGATGAAAGCATGCACAAGTTTCTCTAAGTCTTGACTGGAAACAAAGCATCTAATTCTTGCAATATTTTTCAGATGATAGTATGCTGATTTAGTTATTGCTTTGACATGACTACTGAAACTAAGGTCTGACTCTAGAGACACACCAAGATTCCTGACTTGATTTGTAGTTGTTCAGACCCCTAGCGTCAAGGTATGCATTCACCTTGAGGACTTCATCTTTGTTTCCAAACGCAATGACTTCAGTTTTGTCTTTGTTTAACTGCAGAAAGTTTTGACACATCCAACTGTTTACTTCATCAATGCATTGGCACAGGGAGTCAATGGGGCTGTAGTCGTTAGGCGATAGGGCTAAGTAGAGCTGTGTGTCGTCTGCATAGCTGTGGTAAGCGATTTGGTTCTTTCTCATTATTTGGCTCATTGGGAGCATATACAGGTTGAATAGGAGTGGCGCAAGAATCGAGCCCTGAGGGACTCCGCATGTCATGGATGTCCACTCAGACTTATGTTCTCCTATACTCACAAAATAACCTCTCCCTTCTAAGTATGACCTGAACCATTTTAGGACTATTCCAGAAAGCCCCACCCAGTTTTCCAGCCTGTCAAGAAGTATGTTGTGATCGACAGTGTCAAATGCAGCACTGAGGTTGAGTAGTACCAACACAGATAATTTGCCTGTGTCAGTATTTAAGCGAATATCGTTTATTATCTTTGTGAGCGCTGTCTCTGTGCTGTGATGCGATCGGGAAACCAGATTGAATATTGTCAAAGTATCCATTTGAGCTTAAGAATTTGTTCAGCTGATTGAAGACAACCTTTTCAATGATCTTGCCTATGAAGGAAGATTTGAGATCGGTCTATAATTGTTTAAGAAGGTCTTATCCAGATTGCTCTTTTTCAGGAGGGCTTGACAACTGCAGTTTTCAGGGAGTTCGGAAAACTCCCAGAGCGAAGTGAGGCATTTACCACTTCTAGGAGATCTGCTTCTAAGCTGTGTAACACATTTTTGAAAAAAGATGTGGGAAGTGTGTCAAGGGCGCAGGTTGATGTTTTAAGGTGCTGTACAGTTTCGACCAAAATTGTTCCATCAATTTCTTCGAAATCAGACATAGTAACTAATTTCTCAGGTTGTGGTCTGATCTGCCTGACCCCAGAGCAACTCAAGGATGTGCTGATCACCTTTCTGATATTATTGATTTTCTCAGAGAAGAAAGAAGCAAACTCACTGCATTTCCTTTCTGAGAGCATTTCTATGGGAATCTTGCTTGGGGGGTTTGTCAGTCTCTCTACAGTAGCAAAAAGAGTGCGTGTGTTGTTTATATTGCTGTTTATAATATTTGAGAAGAAAGTCTGTCTAGCTTTGCCTAGTTCCCTATTGAAAGCATGGATGCTGTCTTTGTAGATGTTATAATGGACTACAAGTTTTGTCTTCCGCCACATGCGTTCTGCTCTTCTGCATTGTCTTTTCATATTTTGCACTGCTGTTGAGTTTCTCCAAGGTGCTTTTTGTCTACCATTATTCTTCCTGACTTTCACAGGAGCAATATCATCAATTACACTCTTAACTTTTGAGTTAAAAGAATCAAGGAGAAAATCAACGGAGTCGGCAGATATGCTTGGTTTTAAAGATATAGCCTTCATAAATAGCACACCAGTGTTTTCATTTAAGCATCTCTTCTTGACAGACACAGCTCTAGCTTCAATGGCAGGAGAGATCAATATATCAAAGAAAATACAGAAATGATCAGACAGTGCTACATCCTTAATAACAATCGATGAGATGTTTAAACCCGTACTGATAAGTAAATCTAGAGTGTGTCCACGATTGTGTGTGGGACCATGTACATGCTGTGTCAGATCAAAAGTTTTTAAAACAGTTTTGATTTCTTTTGCCATATTGTTTTCTGCATTATCTATGTGAATGTTAAAATCTCCAGCAATGGCAAAACAGTCAAACTCAGAGGCAATTGTTGATAACAGTTCTGTAAAATCCTCAGCAAAGGCTGGAGAGTATTTTGGAGGCCTGTAAACAATGATAAGTAAAATACGAGGAGCACCTTTTAACACAATACCCAGATATTCGAAAGAGGGGTAATTCCCAAATGATATTTGCTTACATTGATAAACATCTTTAAAAAGAACAGCTAAGCCCCCGCCTCTCTTACCCGCTCTGCAGACACTCATATAAGTAAAGTTTGGAGGGGATGTTTCGTTTAGGACCGTTGCACTACAGCTGTCTTCTAGCCAAGTTTCAGTTAGAAACATGAAGTCCAGGTTGTATGTGGTTATTAAGTCATTGACTAGAAGTGATTTATTTTTAATGGAGCGGATGTTTAAGAGTGCTAACTTAATAGTCTTACTTTTTGTCCCCACAGCAATCTTAGTTTGGCGTGGAATAGGCACCAGATTAGATGGGTTTGCTGTACGGCTGTTGAAGGCCTTAGATTTTCTATCATGTAAATGAACAGCAATAGAGAAAGATTCAGGCACACTGGGTTCCCGCTTGTTTTGTAAACATTTGATAAAGTTATTGTTTTCATAGCGAGGAACCGATGTACATCACTTAGAGCTGGTATCAGTTGTTTTTGGTTCACCTCGAGCCGATGGAGGAGGGTGTGGGCCCTGGCGCTGTGGCAGAGGCCGAAGAGCTCTTCGAGGAGGAGGGGAGGAGGAGGGCGAGCTGGGCCCGCAGGCTTTGGTGGTTGTGGGGCCTGCCGTTTTTTGGTTGGTATCTGGGGGCTTGCAGCAAAAGAGTGGGATAGTTTGGTTCCAGCAGAGACCAGTTGTTCCATTTTCTCTGAGAAGCACAGAAGTGGAGATGCTGGAGAGATGGATAATGTGTCAGGTGAGATGGGCTGTTGCTCTGGTGTTATTGGAGGCTGTACAATGCTGTCCTGGTTTCCCGGGCTGTTTTCCAGAAAGTCGTCCTTGGGTGTTGAATCTTGGAGCAGTTCTGATATGTCATAGTCTGACTGTGGTGAGCTCTGTGGGCAGGGCTCTGCTGAGATTGTATCCGTGAGCAGAGGTTGTTGTGGCTGAGTGGTGTTATCATTGTCCTTGTGTGATGTGTCAACAATATGTCCATTCAGGTGCTGAAGTGAAGTCCTGTGGTCATTCATACTGCGTCGAGGTGTATGTGTGCCATTCAGGTTGAATGGATTGGCACACACTGCAGAAGGATGATGGAGGGAGAAGTAGATATTGTCCTTTAGACTACTTACTGTAATCCCATTGTATTTGTTATTTCCCCAGTTGTAACCTGGTTCCATTGAGTGATATACACACTACATTGAATGCAACAAATAATTACTGAATTTTTTTTCAACTCATGCAAGTATGGTTATTAATTGTTTTTGTGATTTCTTTGTTTTATGTGTTCAACCGAATTGGTTATATAAAATGCTGAAATGTGAGTGATTTAAAGATGTATATTTTATGAGTTTGGTTAGTGTTGATACGCCTGATGATATTTATCATTACTATTTTCTTTATATTCTTCATTACTGTAAATGAGATGCATTGTGCATTGTGAGCTCGCGGAAGGTCTGAGCAGAGCAAGGAGAAGGCTGATTAAACACACTACATTGAATGCAACAAATAATTACTGCATTTTTAACTCATACAAAGAACCTCTGAACCAGCAATTCGAATTCTAGTTTTTATTCATCACACAACACAACACAACGCAGGGGGTAGCAGTAGTCGTAGTAACAGAGACACGCGAGCCCGGACCGGCTACATAGTCACTCTGTCAAGTGGACTATATTTGTGAGCTAATGTAGGGAGTAGTAATGTATTGTCCTGTACAGTATGGGTAATTTTTTTACAGAAAAGTCAAAGATTAAGGCATTTAAAGAGGTCATCCTCTAGGAGTTAATCAGGATAAATGTGTCAATTTCTCTCTGGAAGAAGATAGTATTATCAAAATTGGAGTTTTTAAAGTGAAAAAAGGATAAATAAACAATATAAATAAATATGTTAAAGATTTATTATACTATTTTTTGAGACATGGCTCATTTGACCTCACTCGCCTTTACTGTAAATCAAAGGGGAAAAAGATGGTATGTCGCACATTCATGATTTGATAGTGGAATCTAAAACCAGTTATTGAGGTGAAAAAAAAACAAACAAACCCAACCAGTTCTGCCGTGGAAACAAAACATCTAGTGATGAGATCTGCCAACTGACAATAGACGATGAGTGTTTTGGAGAAACAGATAACCTCCTCATTTGACCATTGCTTTGGTCTACATTCTAGTAATTATCCACATGCTCGTCATAAATAAAATGTAATACATTACAGAAACATCTAAACAGAAAACAACCCTGCATCAAAAACCCTCATTTTGCAAATATAGAATACCATTCTGTTGCAATACAAAGCCGAAAAAAATGCTATAATTGAAATAATAAATATATTAAATGAAATTGGTTTACAAATAAAAATACATACATTAAATAGATATCAAATTACTAACAGTTAGAATTAATTAAGTTAAATAAGCACAATTCCTCACATTAAGAGGACTGTGAACATTTCACATGGTAATAAATTAAAAAAAAATATCCAAAAATGGTCCCTCCTCTTTTCTTTGTTTAGTTAGTTAGTTTCAATTTCAGTTTATAATATGACATCTAAGCATATAAAATGGGATGGACTGAGCTGTCCCTTTAAAGCTCTCTGGTTTCTCTCTCACAGACACTCTGGAGTCAAAATGAATGAACAAATCACAGGTCTGTAAGCATATTTATTTCCTTAATTCCAACCACAATGATTGAAGTTTTCAAAAGTAAAAATCAATTTAAGTTAAATTAATTTTAAATAATAAACTAAATAAAATAATAATACATTTAAATAAAATAACATTTATTTTTAAAGTCTCAAGGCTTTGTTTGTGGAGTAAAGGCAATGCATTATTTATTTATTTTTTTGCAAAGACCACTTTACTTTTTCTCTATTCTATACAGAGTTTAGGATTGTCCTAGTTGGTAAAACAGGTGTTGGGAAAAGTTCCACCGGTAACACCATCCTTGGAAAACAGCATTTTCACAAAGCAGCGAGCTCTAAGTCTGTGACTAAGGAGTGCAGTCCGGCAAGCACTATTATTGATGGGAAAACAGTGCACGGTTTTGGACACTCCAGGCTGGTGTGACACAGAGCTCTCTGAGGCCGAACTCACACAGGCGACAGTGAAATGCATCGACATGTCATACCCAGGGCCCCACGTCTTTCTTTTAATCTTGGCGATCTGGAATCGCTTCACAGCCGAAGAGAGAAAACAGTCCAACAGATACAGGAGATCTTTGGTGAAGGAGCTACAAGATACACAATGATTCTGTTCACAAGAGAGAGACGACCTGGAGAACATGAGCATTCGATGATTATCTGAAAGGGGCTGCAGAAGAACTTCAAGCCCTGGTTGCCAAATACAATGGCAGGTACCATGTTTTTAATAATAGAGAGAAAAGCCGTAACCAAGTGAGCGTGCTCCTGCAGAAGATCCAAGACATGGTGCAACACAATGGTGGTGAGTGCTACACAAACTCAACATACCAGCTAATTGAGAAATATAAGAAAAGAGAAGCTGAATGAAAACAGGAAGCCAGTGCTGCTCAAAAGAAGATGCAAGCCAGGGAAGCTGAACTCCAAAGAAGAATACAAATCATGGAACAGGAGCAGCAGTGTCAAAAGCTGAGAGAAGCACAGCTGCGGGAACAGTTGAGACAAAAGGAGACTGACAACGTTATAGCAGGTGCTGTTGTGGTTTCTATGCTGGAGCAAATGCAAATTAGTGCCAAGGCTGCTGAATATCAACAGAAGATTAATGCTGAGAGCCAAACGCAGAGAGACGATTGGCTTAGACATGAGCGTCGCCTGCAGGAACAGGAGACAAGAAGACAATCTGAAGAGTATGAGCATAGACGTAGAATGGAGAGAGAGAGGTGTAATTTTGAACAGGAAAAGAAAGACATTGAAAAAAGTCATAGAGCACAAATACTCAAGCTGGAAGAGCAGAAGAGAGCAGGCAGAAGCTGAAAGAGAAGAAATGTTAAAGAAACATCTAAAAAAAAACAGTTGCATCATTTCATAAAAAGCTATTTATTATCACCAACCCCGACCCGTCTGGAGGCAGGAGTAGGGGCTATATGCCCCAGAGGTCACCTTCGGACGACAGAATACACCCATGCACTTTTTCTTCTTATTGTCTCACCCCTTCGGGAACGGTACTTAAATAATAGAAAGAAGGGAATATACTGCATTGACCATGTATGGCTATACATATATATATATATATATATATATATATATATATATATATATATATATATATATAATCTGTATAAATGTAAGCAATAGCATTACATGTAATCTTTACAAACCTTTATCCTTTATTAAGTACATATATTGCACATACATGTTCCCATATGTGAATGTATGTTCATACACACACACACACACACACACACACACACACACACACACACACACACACACACACACACACACACACACACACACAGACACACACACACACACACACACACACACACACACACACACACACACACACACACACACACACACACACACACACACACACACACACACACACACACACGCATTCAGGGAGGAGTTACAACAGATTTCTAGTTCCTTTGATGTTTTGCTTCTGACTGTTAAAGGAGAGCAAATGTTAAAATGAAGTGTTATTTAATGGTTTGCTCAATATTAATATAGAGGGAGATCTGTTAGTGTTTAATGTTCTATTATTTTTTATTTAAAATGTATGTTTTAGTTTTAGGGGCCATTGTGCTGAAGAGTAGGGGCTGTGGTTTGTTTGATGATATTTATTTCTTTGTTTATTTATTTCACTCATTCACTCACACTGAACATAAAAATGACAATTGAATCTTTAAACAGTTTCGTTAAAAGTAGTTATTACTCCACCATGAGCGAAGCCAACGTGGTTGAACGATATTTTGCAACAATGGATTTCGGGAACAGTGAGCTAGCGTGAGTCGAGTTTCTCCAACAATGCATCGTACTATGATAGTGAAACAGTGAACTGCGTCGTTGTTCAATATTTCACTACCATAGTACGATCGATGCATGCCTATGAACAATCACCTAGCTAGTCACCTGTTCCCGAAACTCATTGTCTCAAAGTATCGTGTCAACCACGATTGGTCTCGCTCATGGTGGAGTAATAACTACTTTTAATGAAACTGTTTGAGATCCAATTAATGCTAGATTTGTTTTATATAAATTAAAGACATGTCATCTGAGGACTATTTCTAATTGTTCTCAGTTGTTTTGCTTTATTACCCGACTCAATATTTGGCTCGTTCTTACATAGTAGAGCACGTTCGCACATGCGCACTCTTCAAACACGTTACTTCAAATCTTTTGAAAAACTAAAAGACGTAAATTACATTTGTATTTATTCTAAATAAAAGGCACCGGTTGTACTGAATGTCAGCTTGCTTATTTTGCTCAAGATAAGGATTTATTACCTCCAAATGTCATGCAATATAGAAACGATGCCTCTAACCACAGGTCGAAAGCTGTCGTTCAAACCACACAACTTTGCGATGCTGTTTGCGAATGTTTGTTGGAACGATGGTTTCGGGAAACACCGAATCGTTAAAACTATGCTGATAACGACGGAACTTGCGACCATAGTTGGCTAACGATGCTTTCAGGAAACGCACACCTGTTCAACTTCCACTGGGATTGCCCCACGTTGGATGATCAACGTCTGAGGACATCTGGACCCTTCTGCATTCAGTGATCTTCCTTTGAAATACTTGGGACTTCATAAGACTGAGATACTTTTATTAACATAACCTGTCATTGCCTTCATATTATTCTGACTCAAGACATGTTGGTTTATTGTTTGGATTTACATTTTGTTGATATTGTGAGAAATAAGTCATTCTTTAATTTAACTAACTAATACATTGAGTGAATTGGATCCGTGACTCTGGCTTCTTTACTCTTCTCTTACTGGACATTAATTGGAAAATAATCCTCTAGAGGTGATTTAAAACCGTAATAGCAATCAGTGCATACCACAGCATTAATTACAGGGAGCTTTGAGTTCCAGTTCCCTTTTAATAGCAGCTTTCTGACACAATTGGTCAAATTTAGATTTGTTATAATATGCCATGATGAGTAAGATAAAGAAAGAGAGCAAAAATATGTGTAAATGAATTACAGTTCAGAAAAAAGCTGAGACAGACAGAAAGTGACATTTTGTGAGAGATGGCCTTTTAAAAGAGCTGTTGGATTAAAGGCTGTTGTGGGAGATGGAGGAGTGTGACCTGAAGTAACTGCAAGACAGAACAAAAATACTGAATTACAATTACATTACAAAAAGGTATTAGAGGCATGGCAAGTACCGTGGTTATTGTGGTAAAACCATGGCAAGTGTTGTGTTACTGTTTTAACTACAAACACCACAGTGAAACGACAGTTACTCTGGTAACACCTTGGCAGTGCTGTGGTTACCGTGCTGTAGACAGTAAAAACACAGACTGTGGTAAAAGCATGGTAAATTACTGTGTTTTAACTACAAATACCACATTACAACTACAGTGAGTGTGGTAAAAAAGCATGGTAAGTGTGCTTTACCTATATTAGTAGTACACAATAAAAACAGTTTACTGTGGTAAACGCACTGTAAGTGTAATGTATTATGATGTTGTAGTGTGATAGTGTGAACGCTGTGAGGCGCCATTGTGTCACCATCTGTGATAGACCCCTCGTTTTTCGAACACAGCGCCTCCTGCTGTTCAAAAGATCATATAACACCCGCACACAGAGTAGGCCTATGTGATATTATAATGCTACAATGTTTTTTATTTATTTTTTATTCAAATTCCGATTTTTCTTTCAGTTCAACCTATAATGGTCTAATCATGCTAACATTACAAAATCTGTTATATATATATATATATATATATATATATATATATATATATATATATATATATATATATATATATATATATATATATATATATATATATATATATATATATTATTATTATTATTATTATTATTTTTTTTTTTAATGTGAAGCAAAACGGTACTTTCCTGTTATCGGACCCCACCTCAAAAAACAGTCAAATTAAATTTTTTGAAAATAGTTTATTCCCCATTCATCCAATAAGCAATCAACAAAGCAATATAAGATCATGACAATACTTGTGGTGGCCAATGAATCTTCACTTCTTCCAGGATAGCATCGAAGGGTTCCTCTTCTCCAGTTGAGCTCCTCCACATGAATTCTGCCAGGTATGACTTGAGGAAGTGCCTATCAGTGCCCCGGTGTGTCTTGTTCCTCCACTTGGCCGATCCCCACATTCTCTCCACGGTTTGGGTGTGCGCAACAGTATCCGGATCCACGAAGTTGTAGCGATGGTTCACCTTGAAATGCTCGAACCCGGTCGCCTCCAGCTCCTGCGTCTTGTAGCCTAACCCTAACCCACCCTAACCCTATAGGCAGGCACGTGAACAGGTAGGGCTCAACCTGTGCAGAGCACATGCCCTTTTTCTCGAAGTGCCCTTTTTTTGTGGTGGTTTTTTTCAATAAATCAATGCTATTGGTCACCCTTTAAGTCCATCTGTCTGTTTTAAAATGAAAGATCTTAAAAAGAGCTGTGTAAATCTTGTTCGATCCTCAAACTGTCGGTAAAGCTGATAACTCCGCCCCCTCTGCTCTGCCTTGACTGAATCAGCCGAGCCTCTGCAGCGACCGCACAGCAGACAGGAGCTGAACGAACTTTTGCAACGGTAAACAAAGATCTTGTTGTTTGAATAAGTACTAAGCACGTTGTCTAAAAGTTCATATTTTATTTATTTGATGCCTGATTAAGAATTGTGGGAGCTGAGAGAGAGGGCTCTGCGCTAGCATTTGCCATATAGGCTAGCCAATACACCTTCACTTAAATTGCCTGTGCATACAGTAGCATTTAATTTTTTTTATAAAATGCGATTTTGACCAGATGTGTTTTACAACAGGAAAAACTGAGCGCCTATATATAGCTTTAACAATCTAGTTGGTAAGCTGTTGATGAAAATGTAATGATGCCGCCGATATTAAATTATGGTTAATTCAAGACTGTTAACATGCACGTATTCGCTATGTATTTTTTTTTTATTCCATAGTATTCTATACTCTCCGGTCATCCTCACATGTCTAAATGTAGGAAAACATGGTTTTACTACAATAATGTTGTAGTAGTAACTAAAAAAACAAAAAACAAAAAAAACAGCAAAGAAGATCACTGTGAAATCTTAATATTTCATGATTTAATTCATTGCGAGGCTTAATTTATTTGATCCAAAATAAGCAAAAACACTTTTTCAGTTTTTTTTATTGTGAAATATTTTAACAATTTAAAATGCTTGTTTTCTATTTGAATATATTTTAAAATGTAATTTAATTCTGTGGTCAAAGCTAAATTTTCAGCATCATTACTCCAGGTCTCAGTGTCACGTCATCCTTCAGAAATGGTTTTCACTGCAACTGTACTTTTCACACTATTTCATAATTTTTTTTCTGTTCTTGAGCCAATTAAGAACCAACTCTGAAGCCTTTGCTTAGAGGACAGACTTCTCCACAACGCATTGGATCACAGTGAAGTCATAAACATGACTCGAGAAGGTTTCTGTTGTAATTAGGTTTAAAGAAGCCCTTAAACCCTGTATATTATCTATATTATTATTAATAGTTATTAATAGTGAATTAATCTAAAGCTTTTGAGACTTTTTGTCATGAAGATGTGACCATTTCCTCCTTTTTATGTTGGCTTACAAAATAATCTTGATAGAAAAACCAGGGGGTGGTGGGGGGAGGGGGGTGCCCTTTTTCAGTTTCAGCACATGCCCCTCAAAAGGTCTGTGCACGGCCCTGCCTATATAGGGTTATAACCCTAACCCTAATCCTAACCCGGATAACAGGAAAAAATACTGCTAATTAGGTGGGAGATGGAAACAGTGATTTTGGCATGTATTTGAAATATTATATGGTGGGATTCGGATAACAGGAAAGTACCAGCAAAATAAACCAGAAAAGACAAAACACTAATAATAAACAATTCTGTACTTTATTTATTGTATCACCTTAACATCATCTTGCTGTAAAGAAAAAAGGAAGAAAAAACTGTGTTCGTGACTTTACTTTTCATCTTCAATTGCATTAAAAAAAAATTGATATGTTGCTGGGTTCGGCAGGGCAACTCCATTCGATGTGTGGTGTACCCTGGAATAGCCCACAACAGTATAGGCCCGATAGTACATGTCTTATGTTGTTTAAAAAAAAAGAAAAAGATGTTAAAAATGTTACCTTCATGTTGCACTGCTCTGTTTAGTGTCCCTTGAGATGTTTTTGAACTTTGGACAACTTTGTGGGTTTGAAATATATGGGGGCACAGAATGGGCAGTGAAAAGCATTTATTTTCGGGGAGAAGAGGGTGAAAAAACATACATTCACGTCTCAAATCTTGTTGCAAACTATCTTTACAAATATTAAATGGACTATTCATAGGCCTATGTTTAATCGAATGAGCTAAATTAGTTTTCTTAAAAAATAAATCAAACGAGATTCGCTAAATAGAATTAAAGATAGTTTACTCACGTTTTGGCTTAAGTTCTTCACATGTGCTTCACATGTTTATCCGATACAATTTGATAGGAGGCGCTGTCTCGAAAAACGAGGGGTCTGAGAATGCGGGACTCTGGGTGCAGGGGGACTTGTAGATGCAGGTCTCCGAGTCTGCAGCTTCATACTACTCGATAGATAGACACACAAGTAAAGAGAGTTCAGTTCAACCACATGCGGTTTCCTGTCTTCAATAAATTACATGGTGTCAGAAGTTATTTAAATGATAAATTATTGATCAGCTGAAAGCCCCCGGGAGCTGTGCTTGGAAGGAAACCTAGCCAAGAACTGGAGAGGTTGGATCCAGCGATTTGAACTGTATCTTATCGTGAGTGGAATCTCAGAGAAGTCGGAGAAAAGGTATCAACACTGCAATCAAGGTATTCAACACGTTTACATTTGATGATGATGTTGACGACTTCGAGACAGTAAAAGAGCTGTTTGCCAAAATACTGCGAGCCTCGAAAAAAACTGACATAGGCCTACCTGAGACATTTGTTCTTTATTAGAGAACAGGGCCAAACAGAGTCGATTGATGCTTATGTGACAGACTAAAAGAATAAAGCGAAGGATTGTGAATTTGGAGAACTTACCGAGTCACTGATAAGGGGTGTGTTTCCCGGAAGCATCGTTAGCCAACTATGGTCGCAAGTTCCGTCGTTATCAGCATAGTTCAACGATTCGGTGTTTCCGAAACCATCGTTCCAACGAACATTCGCAAACAGCATCGCAAATTTATATGGTTTGAACGACAGTTCTCGACCTGTGGTTAGAGGCATCGCTTCTATATTGCATGACATTTGGAGGTAATAAATCCTTATCTTGAGCAAAATGAGCAAGCTGACATTCAGTACAACAGGTGCCTTTTATTCAGCATACATACAAATGTAATTTACGTCTTTTAGTTTGTCAAAAGATTTGAAGCACCGTGTTTGAAGAGTGCGCATGTGCGAACGTGCTCTACTATGTAAGAACGAGCCAAATATTGAGTCTCGTAATAAACAACTGAGAACAATTAGAAATAGTCCTCAGATGACATGTCTGTAATTTATATAAAACAAATCTAGCGTTAATTGGATCTCAAACAGTTTCATTTGAAAGTAGCTATTACTCCACCACGAGGCAAACCAACGTGGTTGAACAGATACTTTGCGACAGTGGGTTTCCGGAAACAGTCGTGACTAGCTAGTTGATTTCTCCAACAAAGTGTTGTACTATGATAGTGAAGCAGTGAACTATGTCGTTGTACGGGAAGTGCACTCCAGGGGTGCGTTTCCCGGTAGACGCGCAGTTCAGCTGTTTTCACTACCATAGTACGATGCATGATTGGAGAAATCAACTAGCTAGTCAGTACAACCCTCTCGAAACCCACTGTCGCAAAGTATCGTTCAACCACCGTCTGGTTTCGACTCATGGTGGAGTAATAACTACTTTTAATAAACACCTTACCTTTGCTTTGTGACAGCCTTTTCGTTTGATTGTCTATTTTTATGATCTTCAGATGCTTTGTCTCCAAGGATCGACTCGTGTCCAATTGGCACTATTGTAAACATCAAGTTGTGTTCTTCTGCAGTCACTTTGAGACGTATTACCACCCATAGTTTGCATTGGCTGATTGTAAGACAGACCAGGTTACTTTTAATAATAAACATTAAACAAAGTCTCACCTTTCAAATTTGGTCATTTTTTTAAAGAAATTTAAAAAATAAATACTATTTTGTGTCTCTTTAATGTGTCGTGACATATCGCCGTAGAGCATCAGTTAAAGCTGCTTGTGATCCGATCATCTCTTCCTTCTAGTTCATTTATATCGTCAAATAAACAAGAATGAACTTATGAAGGAATGTTGTTTTAACCGCAGAAAGGTGTCAGCACACTCCATTTTTCAAGTTCAAATCCTCCCATGTTAATCCGCGCTCGACAAGAAACACGGAGCAGAGAACCATGGTGGTCAGACCGGATGGGGGCTCGGGGAAACGGCCTGACCCAGAGAAAAGTGCACCGTGTGCAGAAGAGACTTCCAGGAAACTTGGATCTGGTTTGGACATCCAATGCCTTGGCTGGCGAAACAGAAGTCTCGCACATTAGAAGGAAGTACGTCATTGTACTTTTAAATGTTTTTATTTCAACAATGAATTAGAGTAGATAGACCCTCACGACCAATTCGTATGAATTCGTACGAGTGATTAAAAAGCGGCTAATTCGTACTAATTCGTACGACCTCACTCATACGAATTCGTACGATTTGTCTAAACCCACGTGACGGTTAAGTTTAGGGGCGGGGTTAGGGGTAGGTCATTTGTACGAATTCATACGAATTGCGCCAATTCGTAAAATATGTACGATTTAGCAAAATCGTACTAATTTGTACGAGTGAGGTCGTAGGAATTGTTACGAATTAGCCATCTCGTAAAATTCGTACAAATTCCCGTGAGATCGGGTTGGATAGTCATGTATCATATCATTAGTAGATTGCATTAAACACTGCTGTCAATGTGCTGTTTTATGGCCTGTATAACTTGTAAGAAAAAATGAAGTGGACGTCGAAGATCTCAAAAATGAAGTTTACTAAAGCATAGCAGTGGCAAGGCACACAAAGCACCTTGTTCACAGGCGTCAGAATGAACCCCGAACATCCCAATCTGGAATCTTTAATCCTGTGACTGTTAATCACTCTTAATGTAAATGAAGTTGCTCTTGTCGGTAACAGCTGTGTTCTGTATATTACGGAAATCTTTTTAAAAGGTATATTATTTTCCTGCTCCCTGACAAGATATATAA
Organism: Hybognathus amarus; assembly: GCA_030378365.1. NCBI lineage: Eukaryota > Metazoa > Chordata > Actinopteri > Cypriniformes > Leuciscidae > Hybognathus > Hybognathus amarus. Next base: position 34,997 of record JAQIUQ010000211.1, read on the forward strand.
AAAAATCAGTCCAATCACAAGTACATAAGCGGAAAAGAATCTGGCACACACAATGGTGTAGTCTACGTGATACGCAGGTATACGCCGTATACCCTCTAGATTCTAGGAAATGTCAAAGATCTCCGTATGCCCACTTTAAAAAGCATGAGGATTCGTAACAACATCGTTTTGTGAAATAACTCTCATACGGCTTCAGCCCCCCTAAAAAATGTGTTACTAATGTAGGCTACAGAATTTCGTGTTTCGCTTCAATCCTGTTATAATCAGATTCAGTGCGTGAGCACGTCAAAAACAGAGGACAGGGTATGTGTGTGTGTGTGTGTGTGTGTGCGCGCATGTGTGTGCGCATGTGTGTGTGTGTTCATCTGAGCTCATTGGTCTGTCACTGCTCGTCAATGTCAGAATATTTGAGATGACAAATCAAATCAAAGTAGGCGGGCTTTATGTTCACAGACGCTGAGCGCTGAATTTCAGCAGAGCGACTCGACGCTTCAGTTTACGGGCAAGTGCGAGATAAGATGTAAGTGGCTAAACTTAACATTTCATATTTTGCATTTTTTTAGGTCATGAATGTTAAACGAATGACAAAAAATAATCAGGCAAACTAATATAGTTTTGTCTAATTTTGCCATTTTGAACTTAAAATAGGCCTGTAACGTGACTCATGTAATGTAGTTATTAGTTTACTGTCATTGTGAGGGGACAAGAAACATTAACAAAGCCGTTTTCATAATTTTAGCCACAAGAGTAATAATGAATGTATACATATTGAGAATATAATACAGATTGCCTTTACATTAAAAAAGCTCAGTCTTCAGAGGGGAAGAGAATCTACTGCCACTGACATGGTTTTAAAGATAATTCTTATCATTTTTTTGGTCTTCAAACATCTTGAAATGCACATCAGAGAAATAAAAAAATTGAAGGCCCCACCAACCTCAAATTTAGGAGCTCTTTGATTATAAAGCCCTGTCTATGGCCCTGTATTAGGCATAAGATCAATAATTAATGTGTACATATTGTGAATGCATTTAATAAACTTAATTACCCAGCTTTAGTAGCCTTCAGTAAATAAACACGTTTGAGAAACAATTATTCAAAGGCAAATCAGTTGACCCTATGTTTACTTTCTTCACTGACAGAAAAAAATGAAAAGCCTATATCAGTCAAAGCTCAGCTTTAGGAGGGGAAGAGACAGGGCAAGATGAAAACAAAGAGAAAAAGAGGGTGATGCTGATGAGGAGGGAAAAATAATCAGCTGCCCACCGACATGGTTTAAAGCTGTTATCTAATTTTTTTGGCCTTCAAAACATCCTAAAATGCACAGATCAGAGAAATCAAAATGTTCTCAGGGAAATCCTGAACCCCCCTAACTATACCTCACATTCGGGACCACAGCGATTATAAAACCTGACTTTGCATGTAATGAAACTGGTTAATAGTGAGCATTTTTAAATAAAATAAAAATCCTACCCTCATTGGGGGCTTAGCACCCCTAACATAAAAATCCTAGTGCTTCATGCAACCCGTCAAAATCAAAGTTTTGTATAATTTGAAGAAAACATAAAATAAATAAATTACTATTGTACAGCAGGCGCGTCGTTAGACATGGGCAATCGGGGCTTCAGCCCCGGAGGTTTTTTGTATAGCCCCGGATCAAAAAAAAAAAAAAAGATTATTAATTATTATTAAATTTTAATAATTTAGTATTTATTAAAAAAATGGGTATTTTAATCTATCCTTCGGAATCTTGTATTAAAGACGATTAAAATATTCAAACAGATCAAAGTTGGTTACACAGCAGGCTTGAGTTTAGATGCGCACCAGAGAGAGAGGTTTACAAAACTTTATTTAAAATGCTTAATATTCAACAATTAACATTATTTGTATATATGAAAAAATTTAAATTCCAAAACCAGATTTCCATCGTAAACACACAAAGCATCCATACCACCAATCACTGAAACCCTTCTCATTATTTACAAGACTATAGCATGCAAATTCTATTTTTAGTCTACCAGCCACTAATTTCATAAACATCAAGTCAAGTCACATTTATTTATATAGGGCTTTTCACAATACAGATTGTATCAAAGCAGCTTCACAGTGATAACATGACAGTAGTACAACACAGATCAATAATATTGTTAAATGTTAAATAAACCCAACTGAGCAAGCCAGAAGCAGGCAAAGCAAGGCGACAGTGGCAAGGAACCAAAACTCCATCAGATTGGATGGAGAAAAAACCTTGGGAGAACCCAGGCTCAGTTGGGGCCAGTTCTCCTCTGGCTCACATTCATATTGTTTATATATAAATATTAAATATAAATATTGTTCATATATAATATGGAGCCATAACATATCGCCAGCGTTGAGTCGTCTCTTCACAGGCGTTGGGGCATCTGAGATCCCCGTGAGAGGCTGGATACAAACTGGACCTGACGAACGCCATTTTCTCGAGACAAACGTCCCGAGATAACAGCAGAAAGGCAGATGGGAAATAATTAGCATAGCTGATGTTCAGAATGATTTCCATTATACAGGAGTCGGTGTTAGAAAATCACTATCTCACAAACTCTCCGCAACCCAACCATGCGTGCCGAAACGTTTGTCTAAAAGGCTGTCGAGCCCCACTGGTGCGTTAAGCAGTTTACAGCGGTAAACGGTTCTGTATGGCATAACAGAGGAATAAAAGGTAAGCATTATGTGAATGCTTGACTGAAGAGATGCGTCTTTAGTCTAGTTTTAAACTGTGTCAGCGAGTCAGAGCCTCGGACCGTATCGGGAAGGCTATTCCAGAGTTTTGGAGCTAAATGCGAGAACGCCTCCCTCCTTTAGTGGACTTAGATATCCTAGGAATGACCAGAAGCCTTGAATTCAGTGATCTTAAAGAACGCGGTGGATTGTTTTCCCCAATTGGTATTACCTAAGAAAATAGCCTACTATATCTTCAGGAATCCTATCTTGCTTCCTCCCATCTTATTTCAGGTTAGGAAATCCTGTCGTTAGCATCAACTTTTCTGTCTAGCTACCCTTTGCATGTCACTTTTCACCTCACGAGGTAAAGTGTGTTTTTTTGTGTGTTTTTTTAAGGAAACATACACTGAAAATGGAGAATTAACATAACTGCTGCCCAAGCCCTTCGAGGGGCAGAGCGAGGGGTAGCTAATTGGCCTTAAGCCCCAAATGTTGTCAAACACCCGAATCTTTAAGGTTTTTAAAAATAAATTTAACTCTTTCATTTTCTCTCAGTCTTTCTGACTGGAGCAGCAAAAAATTTAAACAAAATCTCTATTACCGTGCGTGGATGTGGACAGTAAGTTCCTTTCTTACATTTCTTTTTCATTTTACTGCAGCATTTTGGAGAAACATCACATTATTCGAATTTAGAGGCACATAAATACCTAATTTCTAATAAGTAGAAAATAACAAAGGTTATTTCTTATAGGGGATGTCCCATACAGTATAAACACCTAATATCAAACCATTTTACTGCAGTATTTTGGAGAAATGTCACATTATTCAACTTCAGAGGCACATAAATACCTAATTTCTAATAAGTAGAAAATAACAAAGGTTATTTCTTATAGGGGATGTCCCATACAGTATAAACACCTCATTTCAAACCATTTTACTGCAGCAATTTGGAGATAAGTCATTAATTGACCTAAGGGGTGTATAAAGACCTCATTTCATACGAGTAGAAATTCAGAATTCATGAAGTGGGTGCTGGCGTCTTGTGGATTACCACTCACCGTCGTAACTGTGGACAACAACGCCAACAACCCAGTTCCCAGCTAAGACCACCCAGACTCTGAGGATCAACAGCATGAGCCCACCACAAGCAGCGAGGGAGAATCCGCTGTAGTGAAGTATGGCGATTTAGAACCATAAAGACCTCTGGATTAGCACTCGCCTGGGGAAGATCAAACTTAATCAGCATCATGCTAGAGAAAGTCTTAATTTTTACAAAATAACAGTCTTACCCCAGATTCAGATCAGCCTTAAGATTAGCAGTGTTAAGGGAGAACGCAGCCCGTCCATTCTTGTTTGTGGTTAGATTCAACAGCAGTTTTTTGGGCCAGTTGCTCCATTGCAGATTGACACCATTACATCTGCGAGATAAAGTCCAACAAACAGTGAAGAATATCAACTTTGTGGCTTAAAGTGCATGTCTTGTAAAGATGATCGAGTATATGGTTCAAATCAGCCAATAGCTCACCTGTTCCATTCTCAGTAACATTCACATTTACAAGAAATGCGTCTTGCATTTGGTCTTTAAATTTGGTGTTGAAAAACACTGACGTATCAACAGTAAGAGAGGCACAGCCCGTGGCATTCATCTGGTAGGAGAACAAAGACAAAATTAAGTCAAGCACAGACAAAAGGATAAAAAAAAAAGAAAAAAAGAAAATAACTGACCAACCACAAGACAAGAAAAATAAAGCATCACTCACTTGGCACAAGACTCAACTTTCAGTCCCATAACTGCAACGCTGTAGGTCTGCAGTGCGTTTATCGTCATGTCAAACTTGGGCGAACCTAAACCAGAAACAAAGCGCTTTAGATAAAGGCCTCAGATCTGTCACTGAACTTCCCTTACACAACTTACCACATTTTTTCCACCTCAAAAACTTGGGAGACTAGTGTTGGGACTCTTCACTCCATGGCTACTCCATTCTGCGGCGCAGACGGACGGACAGACGGACAACGGGCACGGACGCACGGACACCTGAGACAAGGACTAACACTCCGTAGGACACACACCAACATTCCCAAATTGAAAAATAAGAGAAGGAGGGCACACTGGGTGGTATGGCTGATATGTCTCAGGCTGAGCGTAATCTGCATACTGTCGTGGGGTCAAGAGAGGTTGATTTGTCTGCAAGATTAGGAGCTGATCATAGCTGTCTGAGTGTCTCTCATATGCATGTCTCTCATGTGCATGGTGAGCTAATGTATCCCTTAGAGTAAGTCTCTCATCTTGTTAGACTGGACTTGAAGCTGGAATCCCATGATAAGGTTTTCAGTGGAAATAGCTGATTTGCAGTTCAGACTATGATCTTTATAAGTCCCATACATAGCTGCCGTCTCTTGACTGTAGTCCTGAGGCATAAACTGAACAGCTGTGGGATATTGGTTGCGATCTCTTTGGTCAGTGGACATATAGTTATGGCCTCTGTGGTCTGTGTTGTAGTAACCACGTGGTCCATCTATGTGCCTAATACCAGGTTGAGGATATGTAGCATCTTCTTGATGGGCTAGCTTGTGTTGGGATTGAGTTGGTTCATAAGAAGAGAAAAGATGACTTTAAGTTAGCCGAGCAGCCGAGGCTGGTAGTCTCAGGTCTCCTAGGTTGTCAATGAGATAATCAATCTCTTTGTGACTGACAGAATGAGAATGCAGATTGTCACCTCGTGAATCTACAAGCAGTGCCCTCATGGGCTGAGGAGAATCGTCTTAATCTCTAGGCAGAACTGGCCTGCCTGCAGTGGCTGCTGTATATGGACTTGAGGAGAGAACTCTCTGATCTGCATAAATTATTCACCTTGGAGAAGTCCGAGTACAGGGCATTGGTCGTGGCGGTGACGGCGGCAAATCTTGATGTCTCCAGATATGAACTCCTCTCACTCGATCCACTACTCGTACTTTTCCTTAGTTGTGGTCCGCTTTCAATACATGTGAACTCTTTAAATGCAGGCCTTTTACCTGGTTCAGATCCAGTGGCGCCATTTGTAGGCTGTTCATCAGAATGAAGTAACTGATGTGGCACTGTGTAATCAACATAGAAGTCATCTAAGTATCTTGGTGGGATGACCTGTCGACGTGGTCGAACCACTGGTGGCACTGATGTAGCCTGTCTTTCTGTTCTAGACATGGTAATGCTGTAGTAGCTGTCTGCTCCAGCTTGAAGGACCAAATTTTGTATGGAAGAGGTGCGGATCTTAAACTGGATGACAACCGCTACAGATTGTTCAGGCAGAACAATAAACCACATGGTCCATGTCCACAATAGAGTTTTTTACTGTTGTCTTTCGATTCATACATCAGCATGGGTGTGGATCAGTATGGGAAAAGGTGTCTTTCGTATTTTTCGTATTTCGTATTTTTTCCACCTCAAAAACTTGGGAGACTAGTGTTGGGACTCTTCACTCCATGGCTACTCCGTTCTGCGGCGCCTAGGTCTTTGTGTTCGGGACGGACGGCACGGGACGGACGCACGCACGGACGGGCAGCGCGAGCGCACGCGAGGCGCACGCACAGCACGAGCACGGACGCACGCACGGCACGCAGCACGGACGCACGGCACGAGCACGCACGCGAGGCAGCACGCACGGACGGCACGCACGACGCAACGGCACGCACAGGACAGGACGCACGGACCAGTAGAGACACCTGGAACAAGGACCAACACTTTGTAGGACACACACCAACATTATCAAATTGAAAAATAGTCACATCATACAGTACCTGGTTCTGGAAACACATATCGGTGTCAAACGGCACACTAGCAGCAACTACCTTCTTACTGGGAAGAACGCTGTAGACCAGAATCTGCACTGCTGGAGCCATATCGACGCTGACGGACAACTGGAACGTCACCGAGCCACTTGTGACTGCATCACCACCCTTTGCTCCAACCGTCTGAAATCCATGGAGGACAATCACTCCTTTGGATAAGACCCGACAGAAGACAAAGTTGTGCAAGTTGCGGAACAAACAGACCAGCAAACTTAACTACAAAACTAATGTCCACTCACCATATAGATTGTCAGCGCTGTAGCTACCAGCCTCTCAAACAAATGAAAACTCCACCGTCCCTGGAAATGAAGCACCACATTTGAGCGGCTGATTGAGCTTCACTATAGTCAGTTCACTAAACGATGGGTTGTCGGGAGAAACAGGTAGGAGAAGCTGAACAAACCTTGTATCTGTAGTGAAGTATGGTGATTTATAACCATGAAAATCCTCTGGATTAGCACTCGCCTGGGGAAGATCAAACTTAATCAGTATCATGCTAGAGAAAGTCTTCATTTTTACAAAATACAAGTCGTACCACCAGATTCAGATCAGCCTTAAGATTAGCAGTGTTTAGGGAGAACGCAGCCCATCCATTCTTGTTTGTGGTTGGATTCAACAGCAGTTTGTTGGGCCAGTTCCTCCCCTCCAAGAGATATACAGCTTTGTTTGTAAATGACACCATTGCAGATTGACACCATTACATCTGCAAGAGAAAGTCCAAACAGTGAAGAATGTCAACTTTGTGGTTTAAAGTGGATGTCTTGTAAAGATGATAGAGTATATGGTTCAGATCAGCCAATAGCTCACCTGTTCCCTCCTCAGTCACATTCGCATTTACAAGAAATGTGTCTTGCATTTGGTCTTCAAATTTGGTGTTGAAAAACACTGACGCATCAACAGTAAGAGAGGCACAGCCTGTGGCATTCATCTGGTAGGAGAACAAAGACACAATTAAGTCAAGCACAGGAAAAAGGAAAACCCTCAGCAGTAAGGCAGGAGTCACACACCTTTGCGGTTTGAGTCAGGCACTGTCTGGTCAAATTATGAAGCAGACTGTATGGAAATGGATCACGGCACACTTCCACTAAGGCTTGACCAGGTACAGGTTGGCCATATGTATATCTGGGAAACATAACAAGATAAATAACTGACCAACCACAAGACAGGTACAGGTTGGCCATATGTATATCTGGGAAACATTATAACAAGATAAAAAAACTGACCAACCACAAGACAAGAAAATAAAGCATCACTCACTTGGCACAAGACTCAACTTTGTCCCATAACTGCAACGCTGTAGGTCTGCAGTGCGTTTACGGTCACGTCAAACATGGGCAAAACTAAACCAGAAACAAAGTGCTTTAGATTAGGCCTCAGATCTGTCATTGAACTGCCCTTACACAACAACTTACCATATGTTTACCTCAAAAACTTGGGAGACTAGTGTTGGGACTCTTCACTCCATGGCTACTCCATTCTGCGACGCCGCGGCCTAGTCGCGGTCGCCTAGGTCTTTGTGTCTCACTGCCTCATCGCTTCTCTGGCTATGTGGTGTGCTCCACCTGCATCACATCCGGTAACCCCCTTGGTAGTGTTGGGACTCTTCACTCCATGGCTACTCCATTCTGCGCTGCCGCCGTGGGATGCAGTCCTGACTGTGGGCTGGGTCTCCGTCGGCTTTTCCCCGCTCAAGGCCATCCACCCTGGCTGTCACCACCACCTTTCCCACCAACCTTTCCTCCAGCTGCGGGCGGCTCGGACGGACGGGGCTGCTCGGACGGACTGGCTGCTCGGACGGACGGACTGGCTGCTCGGACGGACGGAGCTGGCTGCTCGGACGGACGGACTGGCTGCTCGGACGGACGGACGGGCTGCTCGGACGGGACGGACTGGCTGCTCGGACGGACGGACGGGCTGCTCGGACGGACGGACAGGCTGCTCGGACGGACGGACGGGCTGCTCGGACGGACGGACGGGCTGCTGCTGGACGGACGGACGGACGGCTCTGGACGGACGGGCTGCTCGGACGGACTGGCTGCTCGGACGGACGGACTGGCTGCTCGGACGGACGGACGGACTGGCTGCTCGGACGGCAGCTGGCTGCTCGGACGGACGGACTGGCTGCTCGGATGGATGGACGGACGGACTGGCTGCTCGGACGGACGGACGGACTGGGTGCTCGGACGGACGGACGGACTGGCTGCTCGGACGGACGGACGGACTGGCTGCTCGGACGGACGGACATGGCTGGCTGCTACGGACGGGCACGGACGGACTGGCTGCTCGGACGGACGGACGGACTGGCTGCTCGGACGGACGGACGGACTGGCTGCTCGGACGGACGGACGGACTGGCTGCTCGGACGGACGGACGGACTGGCTGCTCGGACGGACGGACGCGACTGGCTGCTCGGACGGACGGACGCGACTGGCTGCTCGGACGGACGGACGGACTGGCTGCTCGGACGGACGGACGGACTGGCTGCTCGGACGGACGGACGGACTGGCTGCTCGGACGGACGGACGGACTGGCTGGCTCGGACGGACGCGACGGACTGGCTGCTCGGACGGACGGACGGACTGGCTGGTCGGACGGACGGACGTGGCTGCTCGGACGGACGGACGGACTGGCTGCTCGGACGGACGGACGGACTGGCTGCTCGGACGGACGGACGGACTGGCTGCTCTGGACGGACGGACGGACTGGCTGCTCGGACGGACGGACTGGCTGGCTCGGATCGGACGGACTGGCTGCTCGGACGGACGGATGGCTCGGACGGACGGACTGGCTGCCGGACGGACGGACTGGCTGCTCGGACGGATCACGGACTGGCTCGGACGGACGGACTGGCTGCTGGACGGACGGACTGGCTGCGGTCGGACGGCACGGACTGGCTGCTCGGACGGACGGGCTGGATCGCGACTGGCTGCTACGGACGGACGGACGTGGCTGCTGGATGCACGGACTGGGCTGCTCTGGATGGGCACGGATCAGGCTGCTTGGATGGCACGGACGGGCTGCTGGGACGGGACGGGACGGACTGGGCTGCTCTGGACGGGACGGACGAGGCGGGCTGCTCGGACGGGACGGACGCATGGGCTGCTCGGACGGCACGGACGGGCTGGCTGACGGTGATGGGCTGTGCTGGATCGGACGGGCTGCTCGGACGGCACGCACGGATGGCTGCTCGGACGGACGGACGGGCTGCTGCGGACGGACGGACTGGCTGCTCGGACGGACGGACGGACTGGCTGGCTGCTCGGACGGACGGACGGACGGCTGGCTGCTCGGACGGACGGACGGACTGGCTGGCTGCTCGGACGGACGGACGGACTGGCTGGTCGGACGGACGGACTGGCTGCTCGGACGGACGGACTGGCTGCTCGGACGGACGGACTGGCTGCTCGGACGGACGGACGGACGGACTGGCTGCTCGGACGGACGGACTGGCTGCTCGGACGGACGGACGGACTGGCTGCTCGGACGGACGGACGGACTGGCTGCTCGGACGGACGGACGGACGGATGGCTGCTCGGACGGACGGACGGACTGGCTGCTGCGGACGGACGGACGGACTGGCTGCTCGGACGGACGACGGACGGACTGGCTGCTCGGACGGACGGACGGACTGGCTGCTCGGACGGACGGACGGACTGGCTGCTGGACGGACGGACGGACGGACTGGCTGCTCGGACGGACGGACGGACTGGCTGCTGCGGACGGACGGACGGACTGGCTGCTCGGACGGACGGACGGACTGGCTGCTCGGACGGACGGACGGACTGGCTGGCTCGGACGGACGGACGGACTGGCTGCTCGGACGGACGGACGGACTGGCTGCTCGGACGGACGGACGGACTGGCTGCTGGACGGACGGACGGACTGGCTGCTCGGACGGACGGACGGACTGGCTGCTCGGACGGACGGACTGGGCTGCTCGGACGGACGGACGGACTGGCTGCTCGGACGGACGGACGGACTGGCTGCTCGGACGGACGGACGGACTGGCTGCTCGGACGGACGGACGGACTGGCTGCTCGGACGGACGGACGGACTGGCTGCTCGGACGGACGGACGGACTGGCTGCTCGGACGGACGGACGGACTGGCTGCTCGGACGGACGGACGGACGGACTGGCTGCTCGGACGGACGGACGGACGGACTGGCTGCTCGGACGGACGGACTGGCTGCTCGGACGGACGGACGGACGGACTGGCTGCTCGGACGGAACCATGCAAAAGGTTGGTGCAGATGGTGGTGACAGCCAGGGGGGCTGGCCTTGAGCAGGGAAGGGCAGACGGAGACCCAGCCCACAGTCAGGACTGCATCCCACGGCGGCGGCGCAGAATGGAGTAGCCATGGAGTGAAGAGTCCCAACACTACCAAGGGGATTACCAGAGGTGATGGAGGTGGAGCACACCACGTAGCCAGAGAAGCGATGAGGCAGCGAGACACAAAGGCCTAGGGACCGTGACTACGACCTTCCCTTGAACTTCATCCTTCAGCTCCTGCACCAAATCTCCTTCTACCCACAGAGCCTGTAGAGAACTTCAGTTAACATACAAGAAACCAAGACAAAAAGAACCACACCCATCTAATAACAGACCTGGAAACAAAAGCAGAAGGAAAATCCCAACCAATCTCTTGGGGTTTCTGAAGAGTTATGCATAATTTGGAGTCAGATCCAGACTCAGTCACCACAGGAAAATTCACCATGAATAACCTGTGAAAAAAATAAAAAACAGGACAATCATCCATTTGATCACTGGATGGCAAAAAGCTTCACAAAGCTTATTTTCACCATCTATAAAGTTTAGTAAACAACTCTAACATAAAAAGAGAATGCTTCTGTTCACTTCAAAGTCTAATGGTAGCCTACTTACCTGGTTCTTTAAGTCCAGACTTAAGACTTAAGGCCCCGTTCACACTGCAGACAAAAGTGGCCCAAATCTGATTTTTTTGGGTCAAGTGACCAGGTCAGACTTCTTCAGAGATAGTGTGAATACTCAAATCTGGCCCAGATCTGATCTTTTTAAATCAGATTTAGACCACATTCATATATAGTCCTGAATCAGATTCAGTTTTTTTTCAATGTGTCCGCAGTGTGAACAACCAAAGCGGATTTAATGCGATTTCTGATGTCAATCTACATCAACATTTAACACAATTATGCGCCGGCAAGTAAGCACTAGACACAACAGACACAGACAGTAACATTAAAAACTTGAATACATATGGAGAACAGTGATGGAGTGAGTCATTGGAGGAAGAGTGAGGTGTTAGACCTAATTAATATATAATTAATATATGGGCTAATTAAAATATAGCTAATATTGCTTTCTTTCTCTTCATTCTTCTCCTCATCATCATCACCTGCTCATTCATTTTACAGCTTCCATTACACAGACATTTAGAATAAAAGCGTAAATGCTTACTTCCTCCATAACCACGAACATTAGTGCAACAGCGTGCTGCATGATGTCATTGTTGTTCATTTGCGCATGAGGGTTAGTTTGAAACATGCAAACGGCTCACATTGGAATCAGATATAGGCCACATTTTAAAAGGTGATGTGAACAGCCAAAACCCAAAAATCGGATCTGAGCAAAAAATCAGAATTGAGCATTAAGACTTGGCTGTGAACGGGGCTTAATATATCAGGAACGCATTCATCTCGTTAATTCAATTAATTAACCACCACTTGGCAATAATTAATGTTATCATTTAATTAGGAGTTCCAACTGGCATTGATTCGAAACACGACACATTATGGAGGTTAGCAGACGAATTTTCTAGTTGCCATCAACACTGTAAAATTTTAAAAATATATAGCCTGTATTGAAGATATTACTGAACATTTATTTAGCATAGCGAAAGTAAGTTTCTTGTGTTAATTTTAAACAAGTCTGATATTATTTTATCTTATATCTGTTAATTAACAGAAGAGACAGTTCTTGAATGCTGGTGTGCCGGCAGAAGACAGACTAGCCAGGTTTAAATCCTATTTAAGAGAACTTTGTCCCAGTTGTGCAGGCGGGGCATGTTGTCACACTGCGTTGCAATGAGCAAATGATTAGAATTATTGATTTTCTACTCTATACTTGTATGAACTTTATTGAGAAACCATGAGAAAAGGGTGAATAAATTCTGAGATTTAATGTTCAGAAATTAATGGGTATGGGCGTGACGTCACCGTAGGCCTGCAGTTCCTCACAGTGAGTCTCATTCATGAAACATTAGGTACGAGTAAATATGAGAGTGATTTGCGCGTAAAGAGACCTTCCCGAAAACTCTTCTCCTGGCTGATTCACAAATACATCGTAAACGTCAGATGTAATGTGTGTGTGTTAATGAATTCCAACCTGTCGTAAATGGCCATTCCGTGATGCACGTTCATTAATTACCAAAAATCAAGTCCGTCATCTCCGACTGACATCTAGGCATATAATAGCATGAATACGAATTTGATTTGATTAACTTTATTGTCTGTTCAGATGTACTGGACAGAAATTCATCTTTGACACTGGCACAACAACCACAAACCACATAAGAAATAAATAATTACATACTGTTATGTGGATCGCAAACAAACCCAAATGCAGACTGTATGCAAACACACAACGTGTATTGATGACAGAAAACAAAACCCACGAGGGGGCAAACAACACTGGTAGGGAAAATAAAGACTTATAATAACACTTTGACATTACACTATACAGGGACAGGATTTTACAAGATCACAACTTCGTTAAGACAAGGTATAGACATGGCACGTGTTACAGGACAGCAAACACAAGGGGATCAATTAGGAAGAAACAGACATAGACAGCAGGTGACATAGACGAAGCAATGATGACAAAACGAGGGTAACAAGGGGGTGGGGCCAAGAGAACGAGACACCGCAAACACACACAGGCTGCGTTCCAAACCGCATACTTCTCTACTATTTAGTATGGGGAAAAGAGTAGGCGAGCGAAAAAGTATGAATGAATCCAAAAGAGTAGGTGAGAATTACCTGGGTGACGTAGTAATTATCGCGAGATTCGGACGAACGCATACCTAAAGTGCGTTCGAATATGCCTACTTTCCTACTATATCAGTCAGGCGACAACAGTACGTGAAAGAAGCAGTACGTTCGAAACATCAGTATTCATAAAAGAGTAGGCGAGAAGTTCCCGGATGGCTTACTGCTTCCGCCCAGATTTTTGAGTGCTGTCCGATGGGTACTCATGATACTCATCTATCCCAGGAGGCCATGCGAGAGGATACGTCAATATCAACATCGCGGAGATCAGCGACGCGCGGGGGTTTTCAAATGTGAGTAAACATGGTTCCATTGTGTTTAACTCGTGTTAAACTACTTAGAGTAAACGTTTTAACTGTTGAGGGTGTAAAGGAGTTAGACAGTATTGTAGTTGTGATTTTGCTGTAAACACATGTTTTATTATGTATAGGCAGCTAACAGGGGTCTCCAGTAACCGTAAAGTTACGTTTCTAAAGTGGATTTACATAACCATACATCTTTAAACACGCTTATTTAAAATGTCTATTTACATCCGGAAGGAAAATATTGTATAAGTATTGCAGGTGAGCACATCCCAACATGAAAAATACATCTGAGTGTAACGTTGTGTGTGCTATTATGTAAGATAATTCACAGTTGTCAACACTGATTACATTATCATGGAAAGATTGTATGTAACAATCATAATGACAAAACAGAAAATATAAAGATCATTGGTTTGTGTACATCATAATATGACATAAAATTATATTTATACACAGGAAAAAAGAACAATAAAAAAGGCTAAATATCTTCATTATAGTTCTTCATAATTCATTTAAAAAATGTTGTTATGAGGGATGAAACGAGGTAAATTCATGAAGAAAAAGAGGAAAACTTAAAGGAGAAACTTTTTGGGTATAAAATAAGAATTAACAACATAATCAAGAGGTGACGATTTTGGGGTTTCTTAATAAAAAAAAATATCGTTAAGAATAACACTGTTGGTCACATTAGTAGGGTTTAAAATATAACAACTTAAATCAACCCTAAATGTATTCACAAAATAAATGGGCAGCTGTTTCTTCAACAATACCACAACAAAATGAGCAAGTTTCATCAATATCAAGATATCTATAGATAGATGAATTAAACGTACTCGATTCATATATTTTAAGTTGTTGCGCTTGTGATAACGCGTCAGTAGGTCACATGATAACATCAACGTGGCAGATGTCTGGTTCGCATTCACACTCAACGAGATTTGGCTATAAAGTACCTACTCTTTTAGCGCTTAATGAGTAAGTATTTATTGAAATGAAGTACCTACTCATTGAGTATGCGGTTTGGAACGCAGCCACAGCCCAAACACAAGGCCATGTGCCTGCACACAAAACAAGGATCTGTCATGATCCTGCCTCAAGAGTAGGACAGGCAGAATCATGACACATACATAACTTAAATTAATACAGTATGGGCAAATTCGCACACCTAAAAATCACCTCAATTGAGAATTGAGTTTAACCCTTCAGGGTCGCCGCACGCTGGTCTAATTGATCACAGAATGCCGATTAAAGTCATATGAAATACAATTATAATACAATTCTAAGTTATGAGTAGCTACTGTATACTGTAGACTACAGTTTTTATTTTTAAAACGGTGTGAAAAGTAAAATATTCATATTTGACTCAAAGTACACCTTTCCTCATAGTAACTGAAACTTTCAGTTATTCTTTTTCAGCTGGCTGACCGTACAAATATTCATATGGTAGTAAGCATTTTTTTAAAGGGAAATTATACATTATAACTGGAAAATGTACCTTTTGTTAAAAAAACTGAGTCTGCACATGCGCACAACCGGTAAGTAGCAAATCTCGATGGGTAGCATGAATCGTCAGGAACACCGGCGTGATCAAATCACTTGTCCAGTTTAAGACGTCGAAGCATAAAAACAAAGTCACGTTGAGCGCTGCCGTCCACTTCTGTCGAACGTGCTGACTTGAAATTCTATTTTACTTTTTGTTTTGTGTTGATCGACCAAGTAAAAACGGAGATATGATCATTTAAACTTTATATAAAAAATTTACGCGTATATTGACGCGTTCGTAAAGAGACGCAAGGTGGGATATGACAGACGTTGCATTTATTCTAATAACCTTGTCGGTTTTTGTCATAAAACAAAACTGAGAAAAATGTGTGAATCTGGTGATTCTGCTCTTCAGGATGCACATTTTACGGAATTAAGGAGGAGCCAACTGAGGCAAAGAGCGAAAGAAAAAAAGTGGCAAAGCTAAAATGAGAAAAAAAGCCTATGGCTACACTCGCTTTTTTTGTAAATCATATTTTTTTTGTATATAGCTTGATTATATCTGAATTTTACTGGTATATTTTGACATGTACAACTTGTGTTTACATTTTAAACCTTTTAAAATGCTTCATTGAGCATGTTTGTGTTTTTTGTAGTAGAAAAGCTATAATATTTCTATTTGGATTTTGTGTTTTTTTGTGTGAATTTGGGTCCAGTATGTTGATACAGTACATCAAAGTGATAAACTAATTGTCTGGTCATATAGGTGATGTTGTGATGAAAAAAATTATACCAAAATTCGTATGTTAAACATTTGTTTATGTTGCAAAATTAAAACAAATTAAAAGTACTCAAAAGGGGCCAAAATACCCCAAGACTCTGAAGGGTTAAAACAGTCACTGCCAATGGAACAAATGATCTCTTATAAATATTCCTCTTGGCGAGCGGTATCCGTAGCCTGCGCCCGAAAGGAAGGATCTCGAAGCAGGAATGGAGGGGATGAGACTGGTCTGAATATATTGATAATGCCCTTTTCTCAAAAAAATTTTTAAATAGCTCTTGAATTGTGCTTAGTTTTTGGGCGATGATCTTACTTGCTTCATTGATTACTCGTGTTAGTTTATTCTTCTTTTTCACTGTAATACCATGAAACAATATTATAAGTTATACTAAAGGGCTGTTGAATGCTTGATTCTGATTGGTTGAGAACATTCTAAAGGTGTGCAATTATTTTCAGGGAAACGCACGGCTAAAGTAGTTTCAGGCAAGTTTGAACCGCATTACAGTTCCATATCACTGCGCATAGTTAACGGAAAATAGGATTCAATTCGTAACAAGAGAAGACATGCAGCCCCATGCGCTTGATCTGAAATATTTGATGTCTAACTTCACAATCAACTGACACATACAGTTTAATTTTAATAAATAAAGTATAGTCCTATCTATAATAGGCTAAATAGAAAATTAAACTGAATATATAAATAAATTAATAGTCCTGCTGCACGGATTTTCGTAATTATTCCAGATAATATAACAAATAAATAATTATTGATAGGCTTACTTGTTAAAAGGGCTTTGTGTTTTTCATTTATTGGGATACCCAATGTCGATTATAGAAAACAAAAATGAACGAATTAATTAAAACGAAGTTAATAAATACATAATAATATTAATATTGACGCACATGCTTTTCTGTCTCATTATTTCAACGTCTCTCTCTCTCTCTCTCTCTCTCTCTCTCACCAGCGCGTTCAGTCTGTGTTCACTCAGATGGTAGGACCTGCTACAGTCGATGGAAACAGTCGGTCTTCGAATATTTCAGCGAATTGTAAGTGTGTCCCCCATCATTACATTAGTCTGCTATCAGTGACTCAAACCTCCGTTAACGTTATATCTAAAATTACGTTTTGGAATTAGCAACGGAAGCATGGGATTAGATGCGTAAGAAATTAGTCCTACATACAAGAGTGCTTTTATGTCAAAAACTTGACAAACGTCTTGATATGAATCATCTGAACAATGTTTTGAGGTGTGGTAACTGTAGTATAAGCGGAATAATTGACTTCAGGCCGTTGAATTATCCGAAAATAATGCACACCCGATGTGTAACTCCGCTTCGCTTCGTGACCGCATTACCACCTCGGGTGTGCATTATTTTTCTAATAATTCAACGGCCTGTCGTCAATTATTCCTTACTTAGAACACTTTCAATCATTGATCTATAAACAATGGTTAAGAGACTCCTTTCAATGTCAAAATTTCTTAACTTCCTAAGTAGACTTAAACGCTGTCTAGTTTTCTTATGTAGCCCATAAAATCCACTTTACGCCTATTAACATTATTCCAATACATTCTTATTTAACACAGATGTCATTTACTAATTACACAAACTATAAGCTCACTTGATAAGTATAAATATATATTTAGAACATGTATGTATGTGTGTGTATATATATATATATATATATATATACACTCACCGGCCACTTTATTAGGTACCCCATGCTAGTAACGGGTTGGACCCTCTTTTGCCTTCAGAACTGCCTCAATTCTTAGTGGCATAGATTCAACAAGGTGCTGGAAGCATTCCTCAGGGAGTTTGGTCCATATTGACATGATGGCATCACACAGTTGCCGCAGATTTGTCGGCTGCACATCCATGATGCGATCTCCCGTTCCACCACATCCCAAAGATGCTCTATTGGATTGAGATCTGGTGACTGTGGAGGCCATTTGAGTACAGCGAACTCATTGTCATGTTCAAGAAACCAGTCTGAGATGATTCCAGCTTTATGACATGGCGCATTATCCTGCTGAAAGTAGCCATCAGAAGTTGGGTACATTGTGGTCATAAAGGGATGGACATGGTCAGCAACAATACTCAGGTAGGCTGTGGCGTTGCAACGATGCTCAATTGGTACCAAGGGGCCCAAAGAGTGCCAAGAAAATATTCCCCACACCATGTCACCACCACCACCAGCCTGAACCGTTGATACAAGGCAGGATGGTCCATGCTTTCATGTTGTAAACGCCAAATTCTGACCCTACCATCCGAATGTCGCAGCAGAAATCGAGACTCATCAGACCAGGCAACGTTTTTCCAATCTTCTATTGTCCAATTTCGATGAGCTTGTGCAAATTGTAGCCTCAGTTTCCTGTTCTTAGCTGAAAGGAGTGGCACCCTGTGTGGTCTTCTGCTGCTGTAGCCCATCTGCCTCAAAGTTTGACGTACTGTGCATTCAGAGATGCTCTTCTGCCCACCTTGGTTGTAACGGGTGGTTATTTGAGTCACTGTTGCCCTTCTATCAGCTTGAACCAGTCTGGCCATTCTCCTCTGACCTCTGGCATCAACAAGGCATTTCCGCCCACAGAACTGCCGCTCACTGGATGTTTTTTCTTTTTCGGACCATTCTCTGTAAACCCTAGAGATGGTTGTGCGTGAAAATCCCAGTAGATTAGCAGTTTCTGAAATACTCAGACCAGCCCTTCTGGCACCAACAATCATGCCACGTTCAAAGTCACTCAAATCACCTTTCTTCCCCATACTGATGCTCGGTTTGAACTGCAGGAGATTGTCTTGACCATGTCTACATGCCTAAATGCACTGAGTTGCCGCCATGTGATTGGCTGCTTAGAAATTAAGTGTTAACGAGCAGTTGGACAGGTGTACCTAATAAAGTGGCCGGTGAGTGTATATATATATATACACTCACTGTATATATATATATACTGTATATATTTGTATGGTCCTCGAATGTCTTTGAATATTTCACCATTATCAGCCTTTTCACCGTTTGTATCACAGTGACTGTCTTTGTGAGTGCACAATTGAACTTTAACTTAAAAGATTAGTGCCAAAAAATATTGATTAGCTAACCTTAGAAAGAAACTAGTTGCTGAAACCAATCTTTAATGCTAATACTGTATTGCTCCTTTTCCTCTGGACACAAAAAGATTGCACTGGTGTTTGATTAAAATAACATCTATGTAAAATAATCCTTGAAAGATTTCTCATTAAGGCCATTCCTATTTGGAATATGTGATTGTGATTGTCAACAATAAGCAGAAACATTCTGCATTTGCATCCAAGCGTGGATCATTCATTTCAACATCCTCTTTCTCATATTTGAGAATCTGTAATAATTTATGCTACTGCCCACTGACATGCAATTTACAGTGTCATCTACACTCTGGACAAACGTCCTGTGTTCATTTAATTCAACATTTTGATTTGATTATTATTTATTTTATTTCGTTATAAGTTTGTTGTAGTTAATTTGAGTGTTTTTATCACAAGTTATCAAAAATATCTAATTTCCATTTTATTTAGGCTTCAGTTATTTTAAGTAAAAAGATAAATAATGTCTTGTAACTAAAGCTAACAAAATAAGTTAAATGTTTCCTATTTCAGTTGACGTTTATTTTATTTCAAGTAACAATGTTTTAGTGCAAGAAAGCGACTTTACAATCATTGATTTTATCAATAATTTTTTTTAGTTTTCTTTGTGTATTTTCATTTTTCATTTCAATTTAAGCTTTAGTTATTTTATTACTCAAGTTTTTCACTTAAACTTTAGTCGTTTTATTCATATTTATTATTTTAATACATTATAATACAATTATTCCAGATACAACTTTTGATTTTAATAATGCATTAATAAATGTTGAAATAAACTGAGAATTATAAACTGAGAATAATAAACGCTTTACATACATTGTTAATTCGTGTTAATAATGTTGTTAACTAATGGAATCATATTGTAGAGTGTTACCAAAAAGTGAAATTATTATAATTAAAACTTGATTTGTTTGGAATGAAACAATATACGCTGCATTACATATCATTTATATATGTATCATTTATATAGCCTATATATAGCCTAAATATAAATGATTTGTAATGCAGCGTACATTGATCAAAGCCTCATCACCAGTGTTATTATACACTCACCGGCCACTTTATTAGGTACACCTGTCCAACTGCTCGTTAACACTTAATTTCTAAGCAGCCAATCACATGGCGGCAACTCAGTACATTTAGGCATGTAGACATGGTCAAGACAATCTCCTGCAGTTCAAACCGAGCATCAGTATGGGGAAGAAAGGTGATTTGAGTGACTTTGAACGTGGCATGATTGTTGGTGCCAGAAGGGCTGGTCTGAGTATTTCAGAAACTGCTAATCTACTGGGATTTTCACGCACAACCATCTCTAGGGTTTACAGAGAATGGTCCGAAAAGAAAAAACATCCAGTGAGCGGCAGTTCTGTGGGCGGAAATGCCTTGTTGATGCCAGAGGTCAGAGGAGAATGGCCAGACTGGTTCGAGCTGATAGAAGGGCAACAGTGACTCAAATAACCACCCGTTACAACCAAGGTGGGCAGAAGAGCATCTCTGAACGCACAGTACGTCGAACTTTGAGGCAGATGGGCTACAGCAGCAGAAGACCACACCGGGTGCCACTCCTTTCAGCTAAGAACAGGAAACTGAGGCTACAATTTGCACAAGCTCATCGAAATTGGACAATAGAAGATTGGAAAAACGTTGCCTGGTCTGATGAGTCTCGATTTCTGCTGCGACATTCGGATGGTAGGGTCAGAATTTGGCGTCTACAACATGAAAGCATGGATCCATCCTGCCTTGTATCAACGGTTCAGGCTGGTGGTGGTGGTGTCATGGTGTGGGGAATATTTTCTTGGCACTCTTTGGGCCCCTTGGTACCAATTGAGCATCGTTCCAACGCCACAGCCTACCTGAGTATTGTTGCTGACCATGTCCATCCCTTTATGACCACAATGTACCCAACTTCTGATGGCTACTTTCAGCAGGATAATGCGCCATGTCATAAAGCTGGAATCATCTCAGACTGGTTTCTTGAACATGACAATGAGTTCGCTGTACTCAAATGGCCTCCACAGTCACCAGATCTCAATCCAATAGAGCATCTTTGGGATGTGGTGGAACGGGAGATTCGCATCATGGATGTGCAGCCGACAAATCTGCGGCAACTGTGTGATGCCATCATGTCAATATGGACCAAACTCCCTGAGGAATGCTTCCAGCACCTTGTTGAATCTATGCCACGAAGAATTGAGGCAGTTCTGAAGGCAAAAGGGGGTCCAACCCGTTACTAGCATGGGGTACCTAATAAGAGTGGCCGGTGAGTGTAGTTATAATTATAGTTTTATTTAATTTTAAATGTATTTTTTGCTCTTTAGGATTCATTTATGTATGTGTTCGTTTTAGTTATTACCAGAATAAAGTGGAATTAAACACATAGGTAGAAACTAAATGAAATATGAGAAATGTTGCCTCGGCAATAACTGAAATAAGTTTAAGTTGAAGCCCTAAATGTTACTCATAAACAGCCTGTCCTCTTTGCGTGTTCTTCCCTTCAGCTTTACTGAGAAAACTGGAAAATAATATTGCAACAAAGTTGGTTAAAATAGAGTCACAGTCCAGCTCAAGTAAGTTCAGTGATGATTATTAATTTAGTTGATATATCTTACAGTCGCAATTTTGCACCTAGTCGTGATTAAATATATATTAATTCTATCTTCATAGTTCCTATTTATTCGTTAATTTACACTTTAAAAGTATAGAATTTGAAATGCATTCCCGTTTTCAACAGTAGGCCTACATTGTAAATATACTAAAAAAAATAGAAAAAAAAAACTTTAAATATATTACAATATGTGTTGCGTTTTGGAATGTTGTCTTGGCAACTGAGAGCCAATTAGGAAATGAGAAACACAAGAATATATATGGTTTAATGTGAATGATTATTTTATTCATATGCTTTTGAATTGCAGGAGCCTATTAAGAAAAAGATATGAACAGTATCACAGAGCTTTAGTTCATCCGGTTTGCCAAACTCTCTAGATAAAGACAATTTCCACATAAAAATATGTATCATCATTGTGTTTAACATGTTAAACTTGTTTATATAGGCTAATATAAAGATACTAAAGTTTTTTTTAAATAACATTTTTAGTTAGTAAAAAATTTGTTTTAGTTAGAGTAAATAGTTATTTTAAAATACATGCCTTTTTTATCAAATCTACTACTTAATTGATACAAGATATATTAAGGGGTCAGAAAAAAATATTACAAATGCAAAAAGAGAGACTGTAAAAATATACATGTTAAACATGTTTATCTATATATTTAAAGTTACTAAATGGTTCCAAAATATATACAAAAAAATCTTAAAAATGAAGAACGTTAGTAAGAAGTTTGTTTTAGTTGATGTAAATAGTTATTTTAAAAAACAATCTACCCCTCTATATATAAATCTATATACTTAATTGTTTCAATATCTGTTAAGAGGTCAGAAAATATTACAAATGCAAAAAGAGAGAATGTAAAACTAAACAAGTTTATGTATATATATGAAGTTCCAAATATGTAGGCTACAACAAAATATTAAAATAGAAGAAAACACAAACACAACAATAACAAACAAACACCCTAACAATTGCCTATGATATATTGTGTAATATATTGCATTATATTAAAATTATATCAACACGTGATACTAAAGTTTTACACGCACATGGTCTCCTTGGGAAAAAGTAATTTGCTAAAAAAATGAATTAAGAGAGTGCAATAAGGTGCCAATACTCTGACTCATAAGTAGGCTTTTTACTGACGTATTATTAGTTTTAGTAAGTTAATATGTTGGATGTTAGTTTTTCAAGCGAGGAATAATTGTTAATTAACTTACCAGCATTGTCACCTGGGTTACACCAGAGGTCCTGCTAATGAAAAAACAAAATAAAATAAAACAGAAATTATCTGTGTTCTTAGCATCAAATCTAGGTTGATGGAGCTGCAATGAAATAAAGAAAATATTTGTACAAAAAGTTAGACCTAATTTTTAAATGCAGAAGGTTGTCATTTTACAGCCCTGTACTGGAGCTTTGCTCACTGACGGCATATATTCGAATAGTGCTCCTGGAAAGGGGACATTTCTTTTATTGATTGATTTTTTTTTAATTTATTTTAAAAATGTATTTATTTATTTTGTGTTACTTTTGTTGTGACTAGGGGGCCCTCTGCTGGCCTCACGGAAGAATGCGTTGTTCGTTTGTCCAGTTCCTGCTGATATGTTGATGAAGGCGTGATAGTCAGAAGGCCGCTTGAGTACTGTAGTAGTGCAGTGCCACTCTGATTATTTGTTTACGATTATTTGTTATTTGTTATTAGAAGTCCTACTGGTATTTTACATACAGGGGTCATAATAACATCTGTCTCTGCTGGAAAGCCTAGTGGATCTCCTAATACTGCTCCAGCACCCACTGTCAATAATGAAATGCAAAGGTAGCCTACTTTTAACCATATTTTAACAGTAGCAAATTCCGTCATTATTCACACTGTTATGTGGAACACAAAATAAGTTTTGTTTCCTCATCTCTCCTCAACACCACCAGTGTGAGCATGCCACTGGAATGACGCGCGGCAGCCAAAGAACAAGCGTCAGTGCACTCACCACACACACACACACACACACACACACACACACACTCACACACACACACACACACACACACACACACACACACACACACACACACACACACACACACACACACACACACACACACACACACACACTCACACACACACTCACACACACACACACACACACACACACACACACACGCACACACACACACACCGCACACTCACACAAACACACACTCACACAAACACACAAACACACAAACACACAAACACACAAACACACAAACACACACACACACACACACACACACACAAACACACAAACACACAAACACACACACACACACTCACTCACTCACACACACTCACACAAACACACACACTCACACAAACACACAAACACACGAACACACACACTATAGGTGGAGAGGAGAGATCAGCGATAGATTGGGATTATTGGGAGAATTATTGGCCAGGACACCGGAGATACACCCCTATTCTTTACCAGAAGTGCCATGGGATGTTTAAGGACCACAGAGAGTCAGGGCATGGGTTTAACGTCTCATTCGAAGGACGGTGCTCTGCCCGCGTCTACTCATAGATCAGGCCTATTATTTAGAGACTAGATACCCTATTGGCCGCTGGAAAGCGAGAAATACGGCGCGAACCGGTCGTATAGTACTCCGTTACATTGTCCCGGACCAGGTGGATTTAAATCTATATGCCAGACCGGGTCGATTTAATTATTCTGTCAGCGGACCAGGTTTGATTAAATCTATCTGTGCACGGGCCGGGGTTGATTTAATTATATTGTACCCGGACCCTTGTTGATTTAATTATATTGTCACGACCGGGTGGATTTAGATATATTGTCCCGCGCGGACTGGGTGGATATATTGTCCGCGCGGACCGGGTGGATATAGGCTATTGTCCCGCTCGGACCGGGGATATATTGTCCCGGACCGGGTTGGTTTAAATCTATTGCCCCGAATGATGCGTGTCTGAAGGTAATTTACTGAAGAAAAGGGGAATATTATTGAGAATAATGGATTTAAGGAATTCAATATTTCAGCCTATAGTCGAAAAGCCTGGTTCTGTATTGTATAGCTGTAATAATAGTAAAATAGTAATAGTAATAATAATAGTATTAATAATTCTAAATTTGCTCAATTATGTGATATTTAATATATTCTTAAATGTATTCTTCACCTTTCACAACAAATTCCACATTCATCATTGGTAACACTTTCACTTTGCTTTTCTGTCATTCATATTTAAGTTGATGTGAATATTTTCTAGTGTTGCTGTCATTGATTTCTAATTAATAAAGATGCTTTTTTTATTATTGTTTTTTTAAATAACTCTGTTATAGTCGAAATAAAACTATAACTTTCTGAGCACGTGTTTGTTCAGTGTGTTTTGAGACGGATAAAGGTGTTTTAATGTGTTTCTCAGATAAACTAGTGATGTGATATGTCAGCACGACAGAAGCTAGGGAGCGACACAAGTCAGAGACTTTACAATAGAACCAGTCCTGTGAAATAGATGACCAATTAAACACAAGAACAACGAAAGCAAGAAGCAATGTCAAATACTCTGTAGCCTACTGTTTTTTTCCAAAGCATTGTTTAAAATAAAACCAAAAAATGTGTCGGTAATAAGAAGTGTTTTCCCAGAACTGGACTGCAAAAACATTCTCTGAACTACTGCAGTTCACAGTTTGAATCGCTGTTCTATGTTCATGTTTTAAATGACTCACACACACACACACACACACTTGTCTCAAAGGAAATATCAGCCTGGAAACACCAGATCAGATTGGCACGCACTTCTTCGTTATTTCCGCATACGCCCTCGATCTTGTCAGTTCACTCTGCTGTCTCGTGTGTGTGTGTGTGTGTGCTTCATGAAGCTGTTCATCTGGTTGATTCCTGTGTTTCTGCTCATTAACGCTGATTCTCCACAGCCAGCATCAGTCTGCTCTTCATCTTCCGTCACTCACGTGCTTCAGGTCAGCTGTGTTTCATTCATTTAATTTCATTTCATTCATTTTTTAGAAGAAATGTCTATATACGTGAAAAATATTTATACGCAAAAACAAGTAAAATTGAGTGAATTGAGTCTTTAATTATCGGATGCTCGATATGAAACTATGCTGTCACAAAAAACAAGCTTTATTACAATGTGTTTCAATGGCGCATGCATGCGCAGTTTGAGCTGTGTCCACCCTAGAGGCCTAGGAACTACTAGCTAGTTTGTAACTAACTCTGTACTTTATTCCGTTGGGCAGAACGCTTATAGTAGGTCGTAAACTCTCCGTAAAGTAAGACGTAGTCGCATAATATGACGTTTATCCTCGATGATCCAATGGCAGCCGTCAAACATGTGAGCAGAAGTTGTGTTGAAATGCGTGAAATTTCAGTTTATCCTTCATTCTGAGTTCTTTTGCCTCACGTTACTAACGGTGAAAATACGTTTCCATTATAAATACGATACTTGATCATGAATAACATAAGTGTTTTTATATGCAAATAACATCTAGAAACTGTAGGCTATTTGAAATTAAATTAATAAGGATCATTAAATAAATAGGCTATTGATACAAATAAAAATAAAAAAGATAAATGACGTTTATTGATTATGACTGATATTTGACATGAGCAACATGGACGCGTTTACGATTGGTTCGTGGTAAAGAGACGCTAACAAGCTTTTCACATGTTCTCTCTCTTAAAATGTAAGCGACTTACTTCAGACTTACATGTCCAGACTTCACAAGTGTTTTCAATTTTTTTCTGAAATTGTATATTTAAATACATTGTCTTAATTAAGTATGCGCTAATGTGCATACCTTTCTAGAACAAAAAGCTGAAAAGTGAATGAAGTCCGTTTCTAATTTTAATTTCTAAGTTTAATTTCTAAGTTTCTAGGTTAAATTGGTTTTATATATTACAGTCAAATGTTTTTTAAGAGGGGATTTTGGATTTCTCGATTGATCACTCCACAAATCAGAAAATACTGTCAATGGTAGCAAAACAAATGTAAAAAATATATATATTTTTTTAGGAATACATTCGTTTTCTCTTGATTTACCCTGAAAGAATGGACGAGTAGGCCTTGGAGCATATGATCTAATCCCCCCCCCCAAAAAAAAAAAAAAAAAATATATATATATACAAAACACACTAAAATATTTACCTAATAAAATACAATTATTAACTTTTTCATGTAAAATAATAGCATTTTTCTTAATAATTAAAAATAAACATTTTTTTGAGTTTGTTTGATAATGAACACATCGAAAACACAGCTATAACATAGTTCAAAACATAATTATAATTAATAATTCTAAACATTGACTCTCAGTGTTTGTTCACCCTTAAAATAATATCAGATTTGTCTAATAAAAAATAGAGATGAAAAATGATCATAAGAAACTTCAGCTATGGTTAAATAAATGTTCAGTGATATCTTCTTGACTGACAAAGTCATAATTGCGACTTTGCGAGATATAATTGCGAGTCTTTTTACCCCTTAGAATTAGACTTTATTACTCGCAATTGCGAGTTTAGGCCTATATCTCACAATTCTGAGAAAAGATGTAAAATAAAAAAATCTCAATTCTGTCTTTTTTCTCAGAATTGCGACTTTATATCTCGCAATTTCGGCTTTATTTCTCACATTTTCTGACTTCATATCTCGCAATTGTCAGATAAAAAGTCGCAATTATTATTATTTTTTTAAATTCAGTGGCGGAAACAAGCTTCCATAGATTTCTGAATTTTGGCGCATTTTTTTATCAATAGTGTTGATATGGCAACAAGTGAAGTCACCTTTATTTAATTTAGCCTATATAGGATTGTTTCAAATCCAGATTACAGATTGTTTCAAATCAGCTTTACAGAGATAACAGGAACATGTTTTATGTAAAGTAAACACACTAAAAGTGTCGTCATGCTGGCATGCGTGGAAGTATTTACAGTTTTTCTCAATTGTTTACACACAAATTCTGGTACACAATGACCACAACATGTAACTCATTCACCAACCCCTGAACCAATTCTACTAAACTACAAGCACAATTCCTGCTTTACACTCAAATTGCAGTTCTAAAACACATTTTTTTTCAAAACACTACACACAATTCTATGCATTTGGCACAATTTTCATGCAGAAAATCTCTTGTTTTCACGAGGAACACACTGACTGATACATGACTCTGGTACCCAGGTTTCAGCTCACCACGCCCTTGGTTCAGAGCTACAGCGACCACACCCTCGGCAGTTTAGAAATCATCTTGTTTCGTCAAAAAACACTGCGAGTCAAGTGTGGGAATTACAGGTTTTGAAAACGATCAGGATAGAGTATTGTAGCATCTATTTAGCATAGCATTTATATAGATATTAAGATTATTTTGTGTAGCCTAGTTAGTTAGTAGCATGGTACAGTTAGGATTGCTTAAAGTTAGCATAGATTAGATTTATTGACATCAACTTGAGTCACTCCAGTCTCTCTCCATTTTAGAGTCTGACAGCAGCTGTCACTCACTGCAGGTCGCATTTTTCAAATATTGCTAGTGGGTGGAGTCAGGGCTCTGACCAGGGTTTAGTTCAACATTTTAATTTGATTGATTATTATTATTATTATTTATTTTATTTCGTTATAAGTTTGTTTTAGTTTATTTGAGTGTTTGTCACAAGTTTTAAAAAAACATAGTTGTTAATTTAAATTTAGACTAAACGTTATTTGAAATAAAGACAACATTTAACTTATGCCTTGCTAACTAGTTGACAAAGCAAGTTAAATGTTGTCTTTTTACTAAAGATAACTTAATCTTATATCAAATGAACAACTATATAGATTTTTTAAAACTGTGCATTAAAAAATGGATTTTACTATTATAGATTTGATCAATATTTTGAGGTTTTTATTTTTATATTTTCAGTTTTCATTTGAATTTGAAGTTTTTATTTTTATTCAAGCTTTAGATATTTTATTACTTAAAGTTTTTCATTTAATTTTAAATGTCTATTTTAAATACATTTGATTTGAATTTTTGTTATTCCAGATAGGCCTACAACTTTTGATTTTAATAATGCATTAATACATGTTGAAATCAACTGATAATAAAACTGAAATAAAATAAACGCTTTACATGCAGTGTTAATTCGTGTTAAATAATATTGTTAACTAATGTTATAATAATATTGTAAAGTGATACCAAAAAGTGAAATTAATTTAAGATTTTTTTCTATGATTTTTTCTTCTGAAGTAGGACTTGAATGGTTTTTATTATTATTATTATTATATTAATTTTGGAATAAAAGAAAAATGAAATGCAGCGTATATAAATTGGACCTATCAAAGGTCACCAATGTTATTATAGTTAATAATTATACTTTAGTTTTTAATATACTTTAATTGTAGTTTTTTTAAATTTATTTTTATTATTCTCTTTATTTTTTGCTCTTTAGGATTAATTTATTTTGCAGTGTTCAGTTTCATTATTTCCAGTTATTAACATTTAGTACTTCAACTTATTTCAGTTATTGCCAAAATGTCTAATTTTCGTGTAGTTTATACTAATATGTAGCCTATATGTTGTTTTATTTCCACTTTATTTCGGTGTACAGAAAAGTGTTTCTGGTTATAGGATTATTACTCATAAACAGGCCTGTCTTGTTTGCGTGTTATTCTCTTCAGCTTTACTGAGAAAACTGGAAAATAATAATGCAACAAAGCTGGTTAAAATAGCATCACAGTCCAGCTCAAGTAAGTTCAGTGATGCTCCATTTTTTTGTATTTTTTTTTTTTGTAAAATAAATATTAATTTAGTTGAAATATCTACAGCCGCTCTGGCGAGAACAGTTATACAGACTTATAGCACCTTATAGTCGTGATGAAATATACATTCTTAACACGAATTATAAGGCCTACGAAGTAATTGCTTTTATACATACGGTTTCAGTTCCTATTTATTTGTAAATTTACCCTGTAAAAAGTATAGAATTTGAAATATATATATTTTTTTCAATAGTAGGCTACATTGCAAATATTATAACAAATCACTGTAATCTGACCTGTCAATCATCTTGTCACAGTTAAAATCCTCCATTTAATATCTAATTAAATTTCCTTTTAAGAATTTGTTTAATGCAGCATCCAAATGTATATAGATGTGTTTGGGTTGTTTAAATAGAAATCATAATTAATATATCATCAGAGTTGTTTGTGGTGAGTGGTGATTAGACACGTGATCTGCGGTTGGCGATTCACAATCCTGTTGCATTGTGGGATATGGCGCTGCCTGAAGTGTGTATATGGAAGTAGACTGAGGGAGCGAGGGTCTGTCCCTATAAACTTTCCTCGATCCACTTCACCAATGGTGGCAGGGTTCCCCGAAGGGAAGTCCTTAAGTTCATGAGTGTGTATCTAAAAGTGGCCTGAAACGAGCAGCCCATCTCTCCACACGACACGAGTAAATGGAAAACACACAGGTATGTGTCAGTGCTTTGGTGCTGGAACAGCCGACACTGGTCCGGCCCAGGAACAGCGGAAACTGGCTCCGGCTCTGAAACAGCGGACACTTGCTCCCGAGCTCTGAACAGCGGACACTTGCTACGAGCCCAGGAACAGCAGAAAATGGCTCCGGCCCAGGAACAGCAGGCAATGGCTCCAGGCCCAGGAACAGCGAACACTTGCTCCGTCTCTGAAACAGCGGACACTTGCTCCGGCTCTGAAACAGCGGACACTTGCTACGGCTCTGAAACAGCGGACACTTGCTACGGCTCTGAAACAGCAGACACAATGGCTCCGGCCCAGGAACAGCAGACAATGGCTTCGGCCCAGGACAGCAGACAATGGCTGCGAGCCCAGGAACAGCGGACAATGGCTGCAGCCCAGGAACAGCAGACAATGGCTGCGGCCCAGGAACAGCGGACAATGGCTGCGGCCCAGGAGCAGCGGACAATGGCTCTGGCCCAGGAACAGCGGACACTGGCTC
Organism: Hybognathus amarus; assembly: GCA_030378365.1. Lineage (NCBI taxonomy): Eukaryota > Metazoa > Chordata > Actinopteri > Cypriniformes > Leuciscidae > Hybognathus > Hybognathus amarus. The sequence goes on from JAQIUQ010000211.1 coordinate 65,797, forward strand.
CGGCTCTGAAACAGCGGACACTTGCTCCGGCTCTGAAACAGCGGACACTTGCTACGGCTCTGAAACAGCGGAACACTTGCTCCGGCTCTGAAACAGCGGACACTTGCTACGGCTCTGAAACAGCAGACAATGGCTCCGGCCCAGGAACAGCAGAGAAATGGCTCTGGCCCAGGAACAGCAGACAATGGCTGCGAGCCCAGGAACAGCGGACAATGGCTGCGGCCCAGGAACAGCAGACACTGGCTCCGGCCCAGGAACAGCAGACAATGGCTGCGGCCCAGGAACAGCGGACAATGGCTCTGGCCCAGGAACAGCGGACACTGGCTCCGGCTCTGAAACAGCGGACACTTGCTACGGCTCTGGAACAGCGGACACTTGCTCCGGCTCTGGAACAGCGGACACTTGCAGACGGCTCTGGAACAGCGGACACTTGCTACGGCTCTGAAACAGCGGACACTTGCTACGGCTCTGAAACAGCGGACACTTGCTCCGGCTCTGAAACAGCGGACACTTGCTCCGGCTCTAGAAACAGCAGACAATGGCTCCGGCCCAGGAACAGCAGACAATGGCTCCAGGCCCAGGAACAGCAGACAATGGCTCCGGCCCAGGAACAGCGGACAATGGCTGCCGGCCCAGGAACAGCAGACACTGGCTCCGGCCCAGGAACAGCAGACAATGGCTCCGGCCCAGGAACAGCGGACACTGGCTCCAGCCCAGGAACAGCAGACAATGGCTCCGGCCCAGGAACAGCGGACAATGGCTCTGGCCCAGGAACAGCAGACAATGGCTCCGGCCCAGGAACAGCGGACACTGGCTCCGGCCCAGGAACAGCAGACAATGGCTCCGGCCCAGGAACAGCGGACACTGGCTCCGGCCCAGGAACAGCAGACAATGGCTCCGGCCCAGGAACAGCAGACAATGGCTCCGGCCCAGGAACAGCGGACACTGGCTCCAGCCCAGGAACAGCGGACACTGGCTCTGGCCCAGGAACAGCGGACACTGGCTCCGGCTCTGAAACAGCGGACACTGGCTCCGGCTCTGAAACAGCGGACACTGGCTCCGGCCCAGGAACAGCAGACACTGGCTCCGGCTCTGGAACAGCGGACACTGGCTCCGGCCCAGGAACAGCGGACACTGGCTCCGGCTCTGAAACAGCGGACACTGGCTCCGGCCCAGGAACAGCGGACACTGGCTCCGGCCCAGGAACAGCGGACACTGGCTCCAGCTCTGAAACAGCGGACACTGGCTCCGGCTCAGGAACAGCGGACAATGGCTCCGAGCCCAGGAACAGCAGACAATGGCTCCGGCCCAGGAACAGCGGACACTGGCTCCGGCTCTGAAACAGCGGACACTGGCTCCGGCTCTGAAACAGCGGACACTGGCTCCGGCTCTGGAACAGCGGACACTGGCTCCGGCCCAGGAACAGCAGACAATGGCTCCGGCCCAGGAACAGCAGACAATGGCTCCGGCCCAGGAACAGCGGACACTGGCTCCGGCCCAGGAACAGCGGACAATGGCTCCGGCCCAGGAACAGCGGACACTGGCTCCGGCTCTGAAACAGCGGACACTGGCTCCGGCTCTGAAACAGCAGACAATGGCTCCGGCCCAGGAACAGCGGACACTGGCTCCGGCCCAGGAACAGCGGACAATGGCTCCGGCTCTGAAACAGCGGACACTGGCTCCGGCCCAGGAACAGCGGACACTGGCTCCGGCCCAGGAACAGCGGACACTGGCTCCGGCCCAGGAACAGCGGACACTGGCTCCGGCCCAGGAACAGCAGACAATGGCTCCGGCTCTGGAACAGCAGACACTGGCTCCGGCCCAGGAACAGCAGACACTGGCTCCGGCCCAGGAACAGCAGACAATGGCTCCAGCCCAGGAACAGTGGACACTGGCTCTGGCCCAGGAACAGCAGACAATGGCTCCGGCCCAGGAACAGCGGACACTGGCTCCAGCTCTGAAACAGCAGACACTGGCTCTGGCTCTGAAACAGCGGACACTTGCTCCGGCTCTGAAACTGCGGACACTTGCTATGGCCCAGGAACAGCAGACAATGGCTCCGGCCCAGGAACAGCAGACAATGGCTCCGGCCCAGGAACAGCAGAAAATGGCTCCGGCCCAGGAACAGCAGACAATGGCTCCGGCCCAGGAACAGCAGAAAATGGCTCCGGCCCAGGAACAGCGGACACTGGATCTGGCCCAGGAACAGCGGACACTGGCTCCGGCCCAGGAACAGCGGACAATGGCTCCGGCCCAGGAACAGCGGACACTGGCTCCAGCCCAGGAACAGCGGACAATGGCTCCGGCCCAGGAACAGCGGACAATGGCTCCGGCCCAGGAACAGCGGACACTGGCTCTGGCCCAGGAATAGCTGACAATGGCTCCAGCCCAGGAACAGCGGACAATGGCTCCAGCCCAGAGACAGCGGACACTGGCTCTGGCCCAGGAACAGCGGAAACTGGCTCTGGCCCAGGAACAGCGGACAAGTGCTCCGGCCCAGGAACAGCGGACACTGGCTCCGGCTCTGAAACAGCGGACACTGGCTTCGGCTCTGAAACAGCAGTCAATGGCTCCAGGCCCAGGAACAGCAAGGACAATGGCTCAGGCTCAGGAAGAGCGGACACTGGCTCCGGCTCTGAAACAGCGGACACTGGCTCCAGCCCAGGAACAGCGGACAATGGCTCCGGCCCAGGAACAGCGGACAATGGCTCCGGCTCCGAGAACAGCAGACACTGGCTCCGAGTCCAGGAACTGCAGACAATGGCTCCAGAGCTACTGCAGACAGTGGACACTGGCTCCGGCCCAGGAACAGCGGACACTGGCTCTAGCCCAGGAACAGCGGACACTGGCTCCGGCCCAGGAACAGCGGACACTGGCTCCGGCCCAGGAACAGTGGACACTGGCTCCGGCTCTGGAACAGCGGACACTGGCTCCGAGCCCAGGAACAGCAGACAATGGCTCCGGCTCTGAGAACAGCGGACACTGGCTCCGAGCCCAGGAACAGCGGACACTGGCTCCGGCTCTGAAACAGCGGACACTGGCTCCGGCTCTGAAACAGCGGAAACTGGCTCCGGCCCAGGAACAGCAGACAATGGCTCCGGCCCAGGAACAGCGGACAATGGCTCCAGGCCCAGGAACAGCGGACAATGGCTCCGGCTCTGGAACAGCGGACACTGGCTCCGGCCCAGGAACAGCAGACACTGGCTCCGGCCCAGGAACAGCGGACACTTGCTCCGGCCCAGGAACAGCAGACAATGGCTCTGGCCCAGGAACAGCGGACACTGGCTCCGGCCCAGGAACAGCGGACAATGGCTCCGGCCCAGGAACAGCAGACAATGGCTCCGGCCCAGGAACAGCAGACAATGGCTCTGGCCCAGGAACAGCGGACACTGGCTCCAGCCCAGGAACAGCGGACACTGGCTCTGGCCCAGGAACAGCGGACACTGGCTCCGGCCCAGGAACAGCGGACACTGGCTCCGGCTCTGAAACAGCGGACACTGGCTCCGGCCCAGGAACAGCAGACACTGGCTCCGGCTCTGAAACAGCGGACACTGGCTCCGGCCCAGGAACAGCGGACACTGGCTCCGGCCCAGGAACAGCAGACAATGGCTCCGGCCCAGAAACAGCGAGACAATGGCTCCGGCCCAGGAACAGCGGACACTGGCTCCAGCTCTGAAACAGCGGACACTGGCTCCGGCTCAGAAACAGCAGACAATGGCTCCGGCCCAGGAACAGCAGACAATGGCTCCGGCCCAGGAACAGCGGACACTGGCTCCGGCCCAGGAACAGCAGACACTGGCTCCGGCTCTGAAACAGCGGACACTTGCTCCGGCTCTGGAACAGCGGACACTGGCTCCGGCCCAGGAACAGCAGACAATGGCTCCGGCCCAGGAACAGCAGACAATGGCTCCGGCCCAGGAACAGCGGACACTGGCTCCGGCCCAGGAACAGCAGACAATGGCTCCGGCCCAGGAACAGCGGACACTGGCTCCGAGCTCTGAAACAGCGGACACTGGCTCCGGCTCTGAAACAGCGAGACAATGGCTCCGGCCCAGGAACAGCGGACACTGGCTCCAGCCCAGGAACAGCAGACAATGGCTCCGGATCTGGAACAGCAGACACTGGCTCCGGCTCAGGAACAGCGGACACTGGCTCTGGCCCAGGAACAGCGGACACTGGCTCCGGCCCAGGAACAGCGGACACTTGCTCCGGCCCAGGAACAGCAGACAATGGCTCCGGCTCTGAAACAGCAGACACTGGCTCCGGCCCAGGAACAGCAGACACTGGCTCCGGCCCAGGAACAGCAGACAATGGCTCCAGCCCAGGAACAGTGGACACTGGCTCTGGCCCAGGAACAGCAGTACAATGGCTCCGGCCCAGGAACAGCGGACACTGGCTCCAGCTCTGAAACAGCAGACACTGGCTCTGGCTCTGAAACAGCGGACACTTGCTCCGGCTCTGAAACTGCGGACACTTGCTATGGCCCAGGAACAGCAGACAATGGCTCCGGCCCAGGAACAGCAGACAATGGCTCCGGCCCAGGAACAGCGGAAATGGCTCCGGCCCAGGAACAGCAGACAATGGCTCCAAGCCCAGGAACAGCAGACAATGGCTCCGGCCCAGGAACAGCAGACACTGCTCCGGCCCAGAACAGCGGACACTGGCTCCGAGCCCAGGAACAGCGGACAATGGCTCCAGCCCAGGAACAGCAGACAATGGCTCCGGCCAGGAACAGCGGAACAGATGGCTCCGGCCCAGGAACAGCGGACACTGGCTCTGGCCCAGGAACAGCGGACAATGGCTCCAGCCCAGGACAGCGGACAGTGGCTCCGGCCCCAGAGACAGCGGACACTGGCTCTGGCCCAGGAACAGCAGAACTGGCTCTGGCCCAGGAACAGCGAGACACGGTGCTCCAGCCCAGGACAGCAGACACTGGCTCCGAGCTCTGAAACAGCGGACACTGGCTCCGGCTCTGAACAGCGGACAATGGCTCTGGCTCCGAGAACAGCAGACACTTGCTCCGAGCTCGAAACTGCGGACACTTGCTATGGCCCAGGAACAGCAGACAATGGCTCTGGCCCCGGAACAGTATACAATGGCTCCAACCAGGACAGCGACACTGGCTCCAGCTCTGAAACAGCAGACACTGGCTCTGGCTCTGAAACAGCAGACACTTGCTCCAGGCTCTGAAACTGCAGGACACTTGCTATGGCCCAGGAACAGCAGACAATGGCTCCAGAGCCAGGAACAGCAGACAATGGCTCCAAGGCCCAGGAACAGCAGAAAATGGCTCCGGCCCCAGGAACAGCAGACAATGGCTCCGGCCCAGGACAGCAGAAATGGCTCGAAGCCCAGGAACAGCGGACACTGGATCTGGCCCCAGGAACAGCGGACACTGGCTCCGGCCCCAGGAACAGCAAACAATGGCTCCAGCCCAGGAACAGCGGACAATGGCTCCGGCCCAGGAACAGCGGACAATGGCTCCGAGCCCAGGAACAGCGGACACTGGCTCTGGCCCAGGAATAGCTGACAATGGCTCCAGCCCAGAGAACAGCGGACAATGGCTCCAGCCCAGAGACAGCGGACACTGGCTCTGGCCAGAACAGCGAACTGGCTATGAGCCAGGACGCAACAGTGCTCCGAGCCCAGGAACAGCGGACACTGGCTCCAGGCTCTGAAACAGCGGACACTGGCTTCGAGCTCTGAACAGCAGTGACAATGGCTCGAGCCCAGGAACAGCAGACAATGGCTCAGGCTCAGGAAGAGCGGACACTGGCTCCGAGCTCTGAAACAGCGGACACTGGCTCCAGCCCAGGAACAGCGGACAATGGCTCCGAGCCCAGGAACAGCGGACAATGGCTCCAGGCTCCGAGGACAGCAGACACTGGCTCCGAAGTCCAGGAACTGCAGACAATGGCTCCAGGCTCTGAGACAGTGGACACTGGCTCCGGCCCAGGAACAGCGGACACTGGCTCTAGCCCAGGAACAGCGGACACTGGCTCCAAGTCCAGGAACAGCGGACACTGGCTCCGGCCCAGGAACACGTGGACACTGGCTCCGGCTCTGAAACAGCGGACACTGGCTCCGAGTCCAGGAACAGCAGACAATGGCTCCGGCTCTGAGACAGCGGACACTGGCTCCAAGCCCAGGAACAGCGGACACTGGCTCCGGCTCTGGAACAGCGGACACTGGCTCCGGCTCTGAAACAGCGGAAACTGGCTCCAGGCCCAGGACAGCAGACAATGGCTCCAAGCCCAGGAACAGCAAGGCAACAGCTACGGCTCAGGACAGCAGGAAACTGGCTAGGGCTCAACAGCGGACACTGGCTGCGCGCCCAGGGAACAGCGGACACTGGCTCCAGCCAGAAACAGCAGACACTGGCTCCGGCCCAGGAACAGCGGACACTGGCTCCGGCCCGAGACAGCAGACAATGGCTCCGGCCCAGGAACAGCGGACACTGGCTCCAGGCCCAGGCAACAGCAGACGACTGGCTGCGAGCCCAGGAACAGCAGACAATGGCTCCAGGCCCAGGAACAGCAGCACACTGGCTGCAGGCCCAGGACAGCGGACACTGGCTCCACGAGCTCTGAACGCGACACTGGCTGCAAGCCGACACTGGCTCCGGCTCTGGAACAGCGGACACTGGCTCCAGCCCAGGAACAGCGGACACTGGCTCCGGCTCTGAAACCGCGGACACTGGCTCCAAGCCAGAACAGCGACACTGGCTACGGCTCTGAGAACAGCGAAATGGCTCCGGCCCAGAGACAGCAAGACAGTGGCTCCGAGCCCCAGGAACAGCGGACACTGGCTCCAGCTTCTGAAACAGCGGACACTGGCTCCGGCTCTGAAACAGCAGAAAATGGCTAACCAGGAAGCCAGACAATGGCTCCCAAGGGCCCAGGAACAGCGGACACTGGCTCCGGCTCTGGAACAGCAGTACACTGACTCGGGCTCTCCGGCCTCCAGGAACAGCAGACACATGGCTGCCGGCCCAGGAACAGCAGGACAATGGCTCCGGCCCAGGAACAGCAGACACATGGCTCCAGGCCCAGGAACAGCAGACAATGGCTCCAGGCCCAGGAACAGCAGACACTGGCTCCGGCACTGAAACACCGGACACTGGCTAGGCCTGAACAGCAGACAATGGCTCCAAGCCGACAGAGGACACTGGCTAGCAGGACACGACATGGCTCCGATTGAACAGCGGACACTGGCTCGACCCAGGCGCAGCGGACACTGGCTCCGGCCCAGGAACAGCGGACACTGGCTCCGAGCCCAGGAACAGCCAGGACAATGACAGCTCCGGCTCTGGAACAGCAGACACTGGCTCCGGCCCAGGAACAGCGGACACTGGCTCCGGCCCAGGAACAGCAGACAATGGCTCCAGGCCCAGGAACAGCGGACACTGGCTCTGGCCCAGGAACGAGTCTGACACGATGGCTCCAGCCCAGGAACAGCGGACACTGGCTCCGGCTCAGAAACAGCGGACACTGGCTCCGGCCCAGGAACAGCGGACACTGGCTCCGGCCCAGGAACAGCAGACAATGGCTCCGGCCCAGGAACAGCGGACACTGGCTCCGGCCCAGGAACAGCGGACACTGGCTCCGGCCCAGGAACAGCGGACAATGGCTCCGGCCCAGGAACAGCGGACACTGGCTCACAGGCCCAGGAGCAGCAGACACATGGCTCCAGGCTCCAGGAACAACGGACACATGGCTCCAGCCCAGGACAGCGGACACTGGCTCCGGCCCAGGAACAGCGGACAACTGGCTCCGGCCGCAGCGGCAAGGCTCCAGCCAGACAGCTGACTCCGGCTCCAAGACCGCAGACAACTGGCTCAGCCAGCACGCGACTCCGGCTCTGGACAGGAGACAATGGCTCCGGCCCAGGAACAGCGGACACTGGCTCCGGCTCTGAAACAGCGACACTGGCTACCGGCTTGAGGAACAGCGGACACTGGCTCCGGCTCCAGGACAGCATGACAATGGCTCCGGCTCCGGAGACAGTGGACACTGGCTCTCGGCCCAGGAACAGCGGACACTGGCTCTAGCCCAGGAACAGCGGACACTGGCTCCGGCCCAGGAACAGCGGACACTGGCTCCGGCCCAGGAACAGTGGACACTGGCTCCGGCTCTGAAACAGCAGACACTGGCTCCGGTCCAGGAACAGCAGACAATGGCTCCAAGCTCTAGACAGCGGACACTGGCTCCGGCCCAGGAACAGCGGACACTGGCTCCGGCTCTGAAACAGCGGACACTGGCTCCGAGCTCTGAAACAGCGGAAACTGGCTCCGGCCCAGGAACAGCAGACAATGGCTCCGGCCCAGGAACAGCGGACAATTGCTCCGGCCCAGGAACAGCGGAAAATGGCTCCGGCTCATGAGACAGCGAGACACTGGCTCCGGCCCAGGAACAGCAGACACTGGCTCCGGCCCAGGAACAGCGGACACTTGCTCCAGGCCCAAGGAACAGCAGACAATGGCTCTGGCCCAGGAACAGCGGACACTGGCTCCGGGTCAGGAACAGCGGACACTGGCTCCAGCTCTGAAACAGCGTACACTGGCTCCGAGCTCTGAAACAGCGTACACTGGCTCCGGCCCAGGAACAGCGGACACTGGCTCCGGCTCAGGAACAGCGGACACTGGCTCCGGCTCTGAAACAGCGGACACTGGCTCCGGCCCAGGAACAGCAGACAATGGCTCCAGCCCAGGAACAGCGGACACTGGCTCCGGCCCAGGAACAGCAGACAACTGGCTCTGGCCCAGGAACAGCGGACACTGGCTCCGGCCCAGGAACAGCAGACAATGGCTCCGGCTCTAGAAACAGCGGACACTGGCTCCGGCTCTGAAACAGCGGACACTGGCTCCGGCCCAGGAACAGCGGACACTGGCTCCGAGCCCAGGAACAGCGGACACTGGCTCCGGCTCTGAAACAGCGGACACTGGCTCCGGCCCAGGAACAGCAGAGAATGGCTCCAGCCCAGGAACAGCGGACACTGGCTCCGGCCCAGGAACAGCAGACAATGGCTCTTGCCCAGGAACAGCGGACACTGGCTCCAGCTGTGAAACAGGGGACACTGGCTCCGGCCCAGGAACAGCAGACAATGGCTCCGGCCCAGGAACAGCAGACAATGGCTCCGGCCCAGGAACAGCGGACACTGGCTCCGGCCCAGGAACAGCGGACACTGGCTCCGGCCCAGGAACAGCGGACACTGGCTCCGGCCCAGGAACAGCAGACAATGGCTCCGGCCCAGGAACAGCGGACACTGGCTCCGGCCCAGGAACAGCGGACACTGGCTCTGGCCCAGGAACAGCGGACACTGGCTCCGGCTCAGGAACAGCGGACACTGGCTCCGGCTCTGAAACAGCGGACAATGGCTCCGGCCCAGGAACAGCGGACACTGGCTCCGGCCCAGGAACAGCGGACAATGGCTCCGGCTCTGAAACAGCGGACACTGGCTCTGGCCCAGGAACAGCGGACACTGGCTCTGGCCCAGGAACAGCGGACACTGGCTCCGGCCCAGGAACAGCAGACAATGGCTCTGGCCCAGGAACAGCGGACACTGGCTCCGGCCCAGGAACAGCAGACACTGGCTCTGGCCCAGGAACAGCGGACACTGGCTCCGGCCCAGGAACAGCAGACACTGGCTCCGGCTCAGGAACAGCAGACACTGGCTCCGGCTCAGGAACAGCGGACACTGGCTCCGGCCCAGGAACAGCAGACAATGGCTCCGGCCCAGGAACAGCGGACACTGGCTCCGGCCCAGGAACAGCAGACAATGGCTCCGGCCCAGGAACAGCGGACACTGGCTCCGGCCCAGGAACAGCAGACACTGGCTCCGGCCCAGGAACAGCAGACACTGGCTCCAGCCCAGGAACAGCGGACACTGGCTCCGGCCCAGGAACAGCAGACAATGGCTCCGGCCCAGGAACAGCGGACACTGGCTCCAGCTCTGAAACAGCGGACACTGGCTCCGGCTCTGAAACAGCGGACACTGGCTCCAGCTCTGAAACAGCGGACACTGGCTCCGGCCCAGGAACAGCAGACAATGGCTCCAGGCCCAGGAACAGCAGACACTGGCTCCAAGCCCAGGAACAGCAGACAATGGCTCCGGCCCAGGAACAGCAGACAATGGCTCCGGCCCAGGAACAGCAGACAATGGCTCCGGCCCAGGAACAGCGGACACTGGCTCCGGCCCAGGAACAGCGGACAATGGCTCCGGCCCAGGAACAGCGGACACTGGCTCCGGCCCAGGAACAGCGGACACTGGCTCCGGCCCAGGAACAGCGGACACTGGCTCCGGCCCAGGAACAGCGGACACTGGCTCCGGCCCAGGAACAGCGGACAATGGCTCCGGCCCAGGAACAGCGGACAATGGCTCCGGCCCAGGAACAGCGGACACTGGCTCCGGCCCAGGAACAGCGGACACTGGCTCCGGCCCAGGAACAGCGGACAATGGCTCCGGCCCAGGAACAGCGGACACTGGCTCCGGCCCAGGAACAGCAGACAATGGCTCCGGCCCAGGAACAGCGGACACTGGCTCCGGCCCAGGAACAGCAGACAATGGCTCCGGCCCAGGAACAGCGGACACTGGCTCCGGCTCAGGAACAGCGGACACTGGCTCCGGCTCTGAAACAGCAGACAATGGCTCCGGCCCAGGAACAGCAGACACTGGCTCCGGCCCAGGAACAGCAGACAATGGCTCCAGCCCAGGAACAGCGGACACTGGCTCCGGCCCAGGAACAGCGGACAATGGCTCCGGCCCAGGAACAGCGGACACTGGCTCCAGCTCTAGAAACAGCAGACACTGGCTCCGGCTCTGAAACAGCGGACACTTGCTCCGGCTCCGAAACTGCAGACACTTGCTCCGGCCCAGGAACAGCAGACAATGGCTCCGGCCCAGGAACAGCAGACAATGGCTCCGGCCCAGGAACAGCAGACAATGGCTCCAGGCCCAGGAACAGCAGACACTGGCTCCGGCCCAGGAACAGCGGACACTGGCTCTGGCCCAGGAACAGCGGACACTGGCTCCGGCCGAGGAACAGCGGACACTGGCTCCGGCCCAGGAACAGCGGACACTGGCTCCGGATCTGAAACAGCGGACACTGGCTCCGGCCCAGGAACAGAGGACACTGGCTCCGGCCCAGGAACAGTGGACACTGGCTCCGGATCTGAAACAGCGGACACTGGCTCCGGCCCAGGAACAGCGGACACTGGCTCTGGATCTGAAACAGCGGACACTGGCTCCGGCCCAGGAACAGCGGACAATGGCTCCGGCTTCAGGAACAGCGGACAATGGCTCCGGCCCAGGAACAGCGGACACTGGCTCCGGCCCAGGAACAGCGGACAATGGCTCCGGCCCAGGAACAGCAGACAATGGCTCCGGCCCAGGAACAGCAGACAACTGGCTCCGGCCCAGGAACAGCGGACACTGGCTCCGGCCCAGGAACAGCAGACAATGGCTCCGGCCCAGGAACAGCGGACACTGGCTCCGGCTCTGGAACAGCGGACACTGGCTCCGGCCCAGGAACAGCAGACACTGGCTCCGGCTCTGGAACAGCGGACACTGGCTCCAGCCCAGGAACAGCGGACACTGTCTCCGGCTCTGAAACAGCAGACACTGGCTCCGGCCCAGGAACAGCAGACAATGGCTCCGGCCCAGGAACAGCGGACACTGGCTCCAGCTCTGAAACAGCGGACACTGGCTCCGGCTCTGAAACAGCGGACACTTGCTCCGGCCCAGGAACAGCAGACAATGGCTCCGGCTCAGGAACAGCGGACACTGGCTCTGGCTCAGGATCAGCGGACACTGGCTCTGGCTCTGAAACAGCGGACACTGGCTCCGGCCCAGGAACAGTGGACACTGGCTCCGGCCCAGGAACAGCGGACACTGGCTCCAGCTCTGAAACAGCGGACACTGGCTCCGGCCCAGGAACAGCGGACAATGGCTCCAGCCCAGGAACAGCGGACACTGGCTCCAGCTCTGAAACAGCGGACACTGGCTCCGGCTCTGAAACAGCGGACACTTGCTCCGGCTCTGAAACAGCGGACACTTGCTCCGGCCCAGGAACAGCAGACAACTGGCTCCGGCCCAGGAACAGCAGACACTGGCTCCGGCCCAGGAACAGCGGACACTGGCTCCGGCCCAGGAACAGCGGACACTGGCTCCGGCCCAGGAACAGCGGACACTGGCTCCGGCCCAGGAACAGCGGACACTGGCTCCGGCCCAGGAACAGCGGACACTGGCTCCGGCCCAGGAACAGAGGACACTGGCTCCGGCCCAGGAACAGTGGACACTGGCTCCGGATCTGAAACAGCGGACACTGGCTCCGGCCCAGGAACAGCGGACACTGGCTCCGGATCTGACACGGACAGCCAGGAACATGGACAATGGCTCCGGCTCAGGAACAGCGGACACAGGCTACGGCCCAGGAACAGCAGGCAATGGCTCCTGCAGGACAGCGAAACTGGTCTGAGGGACAATGGCTCCGGCCCAGGAACAGCAGGACAATGGCTCCGGCCCAGGAACAGCAGGCAATGGCTCCGGCCCAGGAACAGCGGACAATGGCTCCGGCCCAGGAACAGCAGACAATGGCTCCGGCCCAGGAACAGCGGACACTGGCTCCGGCTCTGAAACAGCAGACAATGGCTCCGGCTCTGGAACAGCAGACACTGGCTCTGGCCCAGGAACAGCGGACACTGGCTCCGGCTCTGAAACAGCGGACACTGGCTCCGGCCCAGGAACAGCGGACAATGGCTCCGGCCCAGGAACAGCGGACACTGGCTCCGGCCCAGGAACAGCAGACAATGGCTCCGGCCCAGGAACAGCCGACACTGGCTCCGGCCCAGGAACAGCAGACAATGGCTCCGGCCCAGGAACAGCGGACACTGGCTCCGGCCCAGGAACAGCAGACAATGGCTCCGGCCCAGGAACAGCGGACACTGGCTCCGGCTCTGGAACAGCGGACACTGGCTCCGGCCCAGGAACAGCAGACAATGGCTCCGGCCCAGGAACAGCGGACACTGGCTCCGGCCCAGGAACAGCGGACACTGGCTCCGGCCCAGGAACAGCAGACAATGGCTCCGGCCCAGGAACAGCGGACACTGGCTCCGGCCCAGGAACAGCGGACACTGGCTCTGGCCCAGGAACAGCAGACAATGGCTCCGGCCCAGGAACAGCGGACACTGGCTCCGGCCCAGGAACAGCGGACACTGGCTCCGGCCCAGGAACAGCGGACACTGGCTCCGGCCCAGGAACAGCAGACAATGGCTCTGGCCCAGGAACAGCGGACACTGGCTCCGGCCCAGGAACAGCAGACAATGGCTCCGGCCCAGGAACAGCGGACACTGGCTCCGGCCCAGGAACAGCAGACAATGGCTCCGGCCCAGGAACAGCTGACACTGGCTCCGAGCCCAGGAACAGCAGACAATGGCTCTCTGCCCAGGAAACATAGTAAGTAAGTAAGTAAGTAAATTTAATTTATAAAGCACATTTACACACAGTGCAAGACTGACCAAAGTGCTGTACAACGAGTAGTAAAACACAGAAACAATAATCATAAGCATATAAAACATGAAATAAAAAACAAAAAACACAATCTTCAATAACAGGGTGTATAGCACAGAAATACAGAGAACAAACAGGAGTGCCAGGTTAAGAAACCAGGAAGGCCATAGAATAAAAATGGGTTTTTAACCTGGTTTTGAATATAGCAATGGAGGGGGCAGATCTAATATCCTGAGGGAGCTGGTTCCACAGCCGTGGAGCAGCAACTGCAAACGCTCTGTCACCCCTCTGTTTGAGCCGTGAGCGCGGCACAAGCAGAAGCCCTTGATTTGAAGATCTGAGTGACCTTTGACTTGAATATGGCTGTACAAGATCAGTGATGTAAGTTGGAGCTAGCCCATTTAGTGCCTTAAAAACAAACAGTAAAACTTTAAACTGAATCCTAAAATGAACTGGGAGCCAATGCAAGGAAGCCAAAATGGGGGTGATGTGCTCACGCCTCCTGGTGCCAGTTAAAAGACGTGCTGCTGCGTTTTGTACCAACTGCAAACGTCGAAGTGATGATTGTGGGAGGCCAAGGTAGAGTGAATTACAATAATCCAGCCGTGATGTAATAAAGGCATGGATAACTTTTTCAAGATCATCACGAGATAGGAATGACTTCAGACGGGCAATCATTCTTAGCTGGTAAAAACTATTCTTGACAACAGAACTAATCTGTTTGTCAAGGCAGAGTTCTGAGTCAAGAATGACACCCAAGTTTCTGGCATGAGGTTTGATAAATGGGGTGAGGTGACCTAAATTTTGCACCATCGTGCATCTTGCCTTGGGTGAACCAAAAATAATGACTTCTGTCTTGTCACTATTTAAATGGAGAAAGTTATTAGCCATCCACGTTTTAATGTCTTCGAGACAGACCAGAAGAGACTGTATGGAGTCCCTAGATTTTAATGGCAAATAGAGCTGTGAGTCATCCGCATAGAAGTGAAAAGAGATGTTATGCTTCCTTATGAGGTTACCCAGAGGGAGCATATACAGACTAAAGAGCATAGGACCCAGAATGGACCCCTGAGGGACCCCATATGAAACAGAAGCAGAAGATGAGGAGAAATTTCCAATAGATACTGAGAAAGTCCTATCAGTGAGATAGGAGCGGAACCAAAGTAATGCTGTCTCCCTAATGCCCACCTGCTGATCAAGACGAGCAAGGAGGATGTTGTGATCAATAGTGTCGAAGGCGGCACTAAGATCCAATAATATCAAGATGGCATTATCACCTGAATCTAGTGTGAGAAGAAGATCATTGGTTACTTTGAGCAGGGCTGTTTCAGTACTATGAAGTGATCTAAAACCTGATTGAAAAGGTTCTAGTATATTGTGGGTGGTTAAGAAGGGAAGCAGCTGTGACAGAACAGCTTTTTCCATAACTTTTGAAATAAAAGGAAGCTTAGAAATCGGACGGTAATTAGTTAGACATTTAACATCGGAATTATGTTTTTTGAGCAGGGGTTGGACAACCGCATGCTTAAAACACATAGGGACAATCCCGGAAGCAAGACATGAGTTTAAAATGACCTGAATGGAGGGGCCAACTACATCAAAGACATCCTTTAAAATAGAGGAGGGGATGGAATCATATGATGAAGTAGTAGGTTTCATATGTGATAAGAAATTCCTCAATTCAGTGAGCGAGATTGGCTGAAATTGGCAGAAAGTAGCTGAGTACATCTGAGCAACCAGACGTATTAACAGGTGAGGTGGGGGTAAACACTGATCTAAAGTTCTCAATTTTATTAGTAAAAAACTTAAGAAATTTCTCGCAGGTATCAGTGGATACATCAACAACTGGGCAATTTGAGGGATTAATAACAGAGTTTATTGTGCTAAATAAAATTTTTGGTCTATTTGAGTGTTTACTGATCAAATCAGAGAGGTGCTTTGCTCTGGCTAATCTTGCTGCTGCCTGAAAAGAAGCTAATGCAGATTTAAAAATTTGAAAGGAAACATTGAGATGATCCTTTTTCCATTTCCTTTCAGCTTTACGGCAGGCCTGCCTAAGAGAGCGTGTATCCTCATCTAGCCAGTAATGGGATTTTAATTTGGGGCGGGTGTATCTGAAAGGTGCTACAGAGTCAAGTATGGAAGAACAAGAAGAGTGAAATAGGGTAACTAATTCATCCGGACTAGAGGAGAACGATACAGCTGTTGCAATAGTAGATGCAACATTTTCACTCAAAAAACTTTCAGAAAAACTAGCAGCAGTAAGAGAATGTATCTGACGAGAATAATGATCCTGAATTCTGACAT
The DNA here is from genome assembly GCA_030378365.1 of Hybognathus amarus. Taxonomy (NCBI): domain Eukaryota; kingdom Metazoa; phylum Chordata; class Actinopteri; order Cypriniformes; family Leuciscidae; genus Hybognathus; species Hybognathus amarus. The sequence continues at coordinate 81,610 of JAQIUQ010000211.1, forward strand.
TTTGCAGAGGACTGAAAAGGGTGACTTCAAATAAAATGGGCTTATGGTCAGAGAAAGTGGCCTCTTCAATCACAATATTATCAACAATAAAACCATAAGATAAAATTAGATCAAGTGTATGACCCAGTTTATGAGTAGCTTTTTCCATATGTTGCGTAAGGCCAAAAGCATCTATTACATCACAGAATTCGCGGACCATAGGTCTATCCGGACAACAAACATGAATATTGAAGTCACCTAGTATAAGGAGACGATCATACAGTGATACAAAATGAGAAAGTAGGTCAGAGAATTCAGTTATAAAGTCTTTGTCAGGCTTAGGGGGCCTATAGATCAGTACACAAACCAATGGTGACATAACAGATTCAATAATTACACATTGCAATTCGAAAGTGGAAAAACTTCCTGCAGACAATGACCGTAATTTAAAACTGTTCCTAAAAACAAGAGCCACACCACCACCTCTTCCAACGCACCTCGGCGTACTAATAAATGAACAATTAGTTGGGCAAAGTTCACTAAAAATAGAAGACTGTCCAGCTCCAGCGCTAATCCATGTCTCAGTTAAAAACAAGAAATCCAAATTATGACGAGAAAAAAAGTCATTCAAAACAAAAGTCTTGTTAGACGCTGACCTGCTATTGACCAGGGCCACTTTTGCATTTGAGTAAACCGCAGCCCGGGGGCAACAAGAGTGTGCCAAAGGCCGAATATTCAGCGGGTTTACCCCGCCGCTACGGATACGCAATCTCGGTTGAGCAGGGCTAACGGGCATTTGGGGTCGATGCAGGGTGATGTATACATGACAAGAGTACCTCAGATCCCACGAGCGTCGAGCCAGGTAGAGATCTTTTCGACCATAATGAATGTCTGTAGAGAGGTGGCAGGGTCCTAATTGTGCGGGGGAAACACTTGCTCCTCTCCTGATCTTCACCCGGACTCCTCCACGTTTGCCTCGCCCTCGGCGCCTCCGGCGCTTCCTCCGGTTAGAGTTGCAGCACGGTAGCCGAATGACGCACTCAGCGGTGGGGTAAATAAATGGAGGGTGACATCCATTCGTGAAGAACCGGGGTCACCAGTGCGTTTCTGAGATCCAACAAAGTTTTCTGATCGTATGACCTTAGAGCAGCAACAGTAGCAGCAACAGAACAGTGCTGACATAGCGTAAGTGACAACACAAACAAACATAGTAGAAGTTGACGGAGCTGACGGCAAGCGAGCAAACACACTGGCGCCACTCACCTAGCACACGCGCACACACCCTCTCTGTCTCGATGAAAATGAAAAAAGTCTCGACTGAAATCCAGGGGACACAGCACGAAGAGTGGCTCCGGCCCAGGAACAGCCTGACACTGGCTCCGGCCCAGGAACAGCAGACAATGGCTCCGGCCCAGGAACAGCTGACACTGGCTCCGGCCCAGGAACAGCAGACACTGGCTCTGGCCCAGGAACAGCGAGACAATGGCTCCGGCCCAGGAACAGCAGACAATGGCTCCGGCCCAGGAACAGCAGACACTGGCTCCGGCCCAGGAACAGCAGACACTGGCTCCGGCCCAGGAACAGCGGACACTGGCTCCGGCCCAGGAACAGCGGACACTGGCTCCGGCCCAGGAACAGCAGGACACTGGCTCCGGCCCAGGAACAGCGGACACTGGCTCCGGCCTGAAACAGCAGACACTGGCTCCGGCCCAGGAACAGCGGACACTGGCTCCGGCTCCAGAACAGCGGACACTGGCTCCGGCCCAGGAACAGCGGACACTGGCTCCGGCTCAGGAACAGCCGACACATGGCTCCGGCCCAGGAACAGCGGAAACTGGCTCCTGGGCGGAGAACAATGGCTCCGGCCCAGGAACAGCGGGACAATGGCTCCGGCCCGGAGACAGCGGACACTGGCTCGGCTCTGGAAACAGCGGACACTGGCTCTGGCCCAGGAACACCGACAATGGCTCTCGCCCCGAGGAACAGCAGACACAATGGCTCCGGCCCAGGAACAGCGGACACTGGCTCCGGCCCAGGAACAGCGGACACTGGCTCCGGCCCAGGAACAGCAGACACTGGCTCCGGCCCAGGAACAGCGGACACTGGCTCCGGCCCAGGAACAGCGGACACTGGCTCCGGCCCAGGAACAGCGGACACTGGCTCCGGCCCAGGAACAGCGGACACTGGCTCCGGCCCAGGAACAGCGGACACTGGCTCCGGCCCAGGAACAGCGGACACTGGCTCCGGCCCAGGAACAGCGGACACTGGCTCCGGCCCAGGAACAGCGGACACTGGCTCCGGCCCAGGAACAGCGGACACTGGCTCCGGCCCAGGAACAGCGGACACTGGCTCCGGCTCTGAAACAGCGGACACTGGCTCCGGCCCAGGAACAGCGGACACTGGCTCCGGCCCAGGAACAGCGGACACTGGCTCCGGCCCAGGAACAGCGGACACTGGCTCCGGCTCAGGAACAGCGGACACTGGCTCCGGCCCAGGAACAGCGGACACTGGCTCCGGCCCAGGAACAGCGGACACTGGCTCCGGCCCAGGAACAGCGGACACTGGCTCCGGCCCAGGAACAGCAGACAATGGCTCCGGCCCAGGAACAGCGGACACTGGCTCCGGCCCAGGAACAGCAGACACTGGCTCCGGCCCAGGAACAGCGGACACTGGCTCCGGCCCAGGAACAGCAGGACACTGGCTCCGGCCCAGGAACAGCGGACACTGGCTCCGGCCCAGGAACAGCAGACAATGGCTCCGGCCCAGGAACAGCGGACACTGGCTCCGGCCCAGGAACAGCGGACACTGGCTCCGGCCCAGGAACAGCGGACACTGGCTCCGGCCCAGGAACAGCGGACACTGGCTCCGGCCCAGGAACAGCGGACACTGGCTCCGGCCCAGGAACAGCGGACACTGGCTCCGGCCCAGGAACAGCGGACACTGGCTCCGGCCCAGGAACAGCGGACACTGGCTCCGGCCCAGGAACAGCGGACACTGGCTCCGGCCCAGGAACAGCGGACACTGGCTCCGGCCCAGGAACAGCGGACACTGGCTCCGGCCCAGGAACAGCGGACACTGGCTCCGGCCCAGGAACAGCGGACACTGGCTCCGGCCCAGGAACAGCGGACACTGGCTCCGGCCCAGGAACAGCTGACACTGGCTCCGGCTCAGGAACAGCGGACACTGGCTCCGGCCCAGGAACAGCGGACAATGGCTCCGGCCCAGGAACAGCGGACACTGGCTCCGGCCCAGGAACAGCGGACAATGGCTCCGGCCCAGGAACAGCGGACACTGGCTCCGGCTCTGAAACAGCGGACACTGGCTCCGGCCCAGGAACAGCGGACACTGGCTCCGGCCCAGGAACAGCGGACACTGGCTCCGGCCCAGGAACAGCGGACACTGGCTCCGGCCCAGGAACAGCGGACACTGGCTCCGGCTCAGGAACAGCGGACACTGGCTCCGGCCCAGGAACAGCGGACACTGGCTCCGGCCCAGGAACAGCGGACACTGGCTCCGGCCCAGGAACAGCGGACACTGGCTCCGGCCCAGGAACAGCAGACAATGGCTCCGGCCCAGGAACAGCGGACACTGGCTCCGGCCCAGGAACAGCGGACAATGGCTCCGGCCCAGGAACAGCGGACACTGGCTCCGGCCCAGGAACAGCGGACACTGGCTCCGGCCCAGGAACAGCAGACAATGGCTCCGGCCCAGGAACAGCTGACACTGGCTCCGGCCCAGGAACAGCAGACAATGGCTCCGGCCCAGGAACAGCGGACAATGGCTCCGGCCCAGGAACAGCGGACACTGGCTCCGGCCCAGGAACAGCGGACAATGGCTCCGGCCCAGGAACAGCGGACACTGGCTCCGGCCCAGGAACAGCGGACACTGGCTCCGGCCCAGGAACAGCGGACACTGGCTCCGGCCCAGGAACAGCAGACAATGGCTCCGGCCCAGGAACAGCTGACACTGGCTCCGGCCCAGGAACAGCAGACAATGGCTCCGGCCCAGGAACAGCAGACAATGGCTCCGGCCCAGGAACAGCAGACAATGGCTCCGGCCCAGGAACAGCGGACAATGGCTCCGGCCCAGGAACAGCAGACACTGGCTCCGGCCCAGGAACAGCAGACAATGGCTCCGGCCCAGGAACAGCAGACAATGGCTCCGGCCCAGGAACAGCTGACACTGGCTCCGGCCCAGGAACAGCAGACAATGGCTCCGGCCCAGGAACAGCAGAAAATGGCTCCGGCCCAGGAACAGCGGACACTGGCTCCGGCCCAGGAACAGCAGACAATGGCTCCGGCCCAGGAACAGCGGACACTGGCTCCGGCCCAGGAACAGCGGACACTGGCTCCGGCCCAGGAACAGCGGACACTGGCTCCGGCCCAGGAACAGCGGACAATGGCTCCGGCCCAGGAACAGCAGACACTGGCTCCGGCCCAGGAACAGCGGACACTGGCTCCGGCCCAGGAACAGCGGACACTGGCTCCGGCCCAGGAACAGCGGACACTGGCTCCGGCCCAGGAACAGCGGACACTGGCTCCGGCCCAGGAACAGCGGACACTGGCTCCGGCCCAGGAACAGCGGACACTGGCTCCGGATCTAGGAACAGCGGACACTGGCTCCGGCCCAGGAACAGAGGACACTGGCTCCGGCCCAGGAACAGTGGACACTGGCTCCGGATCTGAAACAGCGGACACTGGCTCCGGCTCAGGAACAGCGGACACTGGCTCCGGATTCTGAAACAGCGGACACTGGCTCCGGCCCAGGAACAGCGGACAATGGCTCCGGCCTAGGAACAGCCGACACAGGCTGCAGCTCAGGACAGCGGAAACTGGCTCGCTGGACAGCGACAATGGCTCCGGCCCAGGAACAGCAGACACTGGCTCCGGCCCAGGAGCAGCGGACACTGGCTCCGGCTCTGAAACAGCAGACACTGGCTCTGGCCCAGGAACAGCGGACAATGGCTCTCGGCCCAGGAACAGCGGACAACTGGCTCCGGCCCAGGAACAGCAGACAGCTGGCTCCGGCCCAGGAACAGCGAGACACTGGCTCCGGCCCAGGAACAGCGGACACTGGCTCCGGCCCAGGAACAGCGGACACTGGCTCCGGCCCAGGAACAGCGGACACTGGCTCCGGCCCAGGAACAGCGGACACTGGCTCCGGCCCAGGAACAGCGGACACTGGCTCCGGCCCAGGAACAGCGGACACTGGCTCCGGCCCAGGAACAGCGGACACTGGCTCCGGCCCAGGAACAGCGGACACTGGCTCCGGCCCAGGAACAGCGGACACTGGCTCCGGCCCAGGAACAGCGGACACTGGCTCCGGCCCAGGAACAGCGGACACTGGCTCCGGCCCAGGAACAGCGGACACTGGCTCCGGCCCAGGAACAGCGGACACTGGCTCCGGCTCTGAAACAGCGGACACTGGCTCCGGCCCAGGAACAGCGGACACTGGCTCCGGCTCTGAAACAGCAGACACTGGCTCCGGCCCAGGAACAGCGGACACTGGCTCCGGCTCTGAAACAGCGGACACTGGCTCTGGCCCAGGAACAGCGGACAATGGCTCCGGCCCAGGAACAGCGGACACTGGCTCCGGCCCAGGAACAGCGGACACTGGCTCCGGCCCAGGAACAGCAGACACTGGCTCCGGCCCAGGAACAGCGGACACTGGCTCCGGCCCAGGAACAGCGGACACTGGCTCCGGCCCAGGAACAGCGGACACTGGCTCCGGCCCAGGAACAGCGGACACTGGCTCCGGCCCAGGAACAGCGGACACTGGCTCCGGCCCAGGAACAGCGGACACTGGCTCCGGCCCAGGAACAGCGGACACTGGCTCCGGCCCAGGAACAGCGGACACTGGCTCCGGCCCAGGAACAGCGGACACTGGCTCCGGCCCAGGAACAGCGGACACTGGCTCCGGCCCAGGAACAGCGGACACTGGCTCCGGCCCAGGAACAGCGGACACTGGCTCCGGCCCAGGAACAGCGGACACTGGCTCCGGCCCAGGAACAGCGGACACTGGCTCCGGCCCAGGAACAGCGGACACTGGCTCCGGCCCAGGAACAGCGGACACTGGCTCCGGCCCAGGAACAGCGGACACTGGCTCCGGCCCAGGAACAGCGGACACTGGCTCCGGCCCAGGAACAGCGGACACTGGCTCCGGCCCAGGAACAGCGGACACTGGCTCCGGCCCAGGAACAGCGGACACTGGCTCCGGCTCTGAAACAGCGGACACTGGCTCCGGCCCAGGAACAGCGGACACTGGCTCCGGCTCTGGAACAGCGGACACTGGCTCCGGCCCAGGAACAGCGGACACTGGCTCCGGCTCTGAAACAGCGGACACTGGCTCCGGCCCAGGAACAGCGGACAATGGCTCCGGCCCAGGAACAGCGGACACTGGCTCCGGCCCAGGAACAGCGGACACTGGCTCCGGCCCAGGAACAGCGGACACTGGCTCCGGCTCTGAAACAGCGGACACTGGCTCCGGCCCAGGAACAGCGGACACTGGCTCCGGCCCAGGAACAGCGGACACTGGCTCCGGCCCAGAAACAGCGGACAATGGCTCCAGCCCAGGAACAGCTGACACTGGCTCCGGCCCAGGAACAGCAGACAATGGCTCCAGGCCCAGGGACAGCAGAAATGGCTCCGGCCAGGAACAGCAGAAACTGGCTCCGGATCTGAAAACAGCGGACACTGGCTCTGGCGCCAGGTTGACAGCGGACAATGACTCCGGCTTGAAACAGCCGACACAGGCTCCGGCCCAGCAACAGCAGACAACGGCTCCGGCCCAGGAACAGCGGAAACTGGCTCCTGGGCGAGACAGATGGCTCCGGCCCAGGAACAGCAGACAATGGCTACGGCTCTGAAACCAGCGGACACTGGCTCCGCCAAAAATGTTGTTTTGTTTTCAAATGACACATTCAAACCATCATATGAATAGACATTTATAAGAACCAGTTGAACACTGATTTACTTAATGTTAAACACTACGATCAATGGAAAACACTCTTCTCCATTCATCATAATGACTTGGGCCTTTTTTGTTCAGTGTTACACTTACAGTACTACAGACATTACATACATCAATGTGTTGTAAAATATTTGAGAATATTGTTTTTATACCCAGAACACACAAATACACAGTAACAAATATATTTTATTTTTCCCACAAAAACAATGGGAGATAGATCGCACATTTCATACACCCCAACCAACACAAAGTTGCACATACAGTGGTCTACATACAAAACAACAGAAAAAAACATGTTTATGCTGTTACAGTAAAAAAATATATAAATACATAAATCCATCTATCCTCTCTTCGGTTTTTGTCTTTTATGCTAAAGCTCTGATTACTAATTGTAAAACTGTGTGACGGGTGATGAGTTCTCAATGTGATGAGTCAGTGTGAATATTTGAATGGTAGTGTGTTCCTCCTGAAAACAAGGGATTTTCTGCATGAAAATTGTGCCAAATGCAGAGAATTTGTGTGTAGTGTTTTGAAAAAGTGTGTTTTAGAACTGCAATTTGAGTGTAAAGCAGGAATTGTGCTTGTAGTTTAGCAGGATTGGTTCAGGGGTTGGTGAATGAGTTACATGTTGTGGTCATTGTGTCTCAAGTACCAGAATTTGTGTGTAAACAATCAGAAAAACTGTAAGTTTCATTTTGCACTAGAATTGAGGGGTTTTGCCAATTGTGTGTGTGTTTTTAGATTTGTGTGTAGAGTTCTGAGAGTATGAGGCATACTGCAGGAAATGTGTGTAAACAATCGAGAAAAACTGTAACAAGTGTGAGACAACTAGCCAAGCGTGTGTGTAGGCCTATCGCTCTCCACTAAAATCTCGGTTTGACTCGATGCTGCAAACGGCTGTGAAGTAAATAAGCGGTTCTTCACAACACACACACTCGATATTTAACTCGCCTTACACTTTCCTTTCACTTTCACTTTCATGATTTCATTAGTGACAATAGTGCCATCTTGTGCTCTACATATTCAAATAATGTCAATAATGTTAATATTTATAGGACTTTATTCTGAAATGGGATGTTTCCTGAGAGTAAAATATAGAAATTACGGTTATTTGTTGTAATTTTCACTGACATTTCTCTTCTGTTTTCAGCACTGAACCATGAACAGAATCAATAAAACATGTGCAGAGATTCAGACTGATGGCGGGTTTGAATACAGACTTCAGTCTAATATACTGAATCAAACCAATATTCCCCACTGTGATCAGAGCTGGTATTCACAGGTGTGTGTTTCTGTCCTCAAACTACACCATTACACACGCACATGATCTGATCAGAGCTGGTATTCACAGGTGTGTGTTTCTGTCCTCTCTGATCCTCTTGTTTGGTGTGTTCAGGACCGGCGTCTGATAGCAGATCCATCAGATCCTGAAACACGGATGGATGCTTGTTAGATCAGTCTCATTCGATCGTCTCTTTACTTCTCGCTGTGTGGAGGAACTTTATCATGAGATTCACTGTCACTCTACTGGAGTAAACCATCTCTCTCTCTCTCTCTCTCTCTCTCTCATATTTAACCGTAAATGAAACTCTATAATGCTGCTTTAATGCTCCTTTCTTTCATTTCAGTTCAGAATGGAGAGCATGTTCACAGGTGAGAGAAACGCTTCAGTAAAACATATGTATGTGTGTGTGTGTGTGTGTGTGTGTGTGTGTGTGTGTGTGTGTGTGTGTTCTCTGATCTAACTCTGTGTTGAACTGAATCTTCTGTAAGTGAATCATGATGACTGCAAGTGTGTTTTTCAGTGAGGAATGAAACTGCAGCGACTCCAAACTCAGGTGAGTTTCAGCGGATAAACTGTGTTTAATTCACGAATAAAACATTGATTCAGACTCAATCCAGTGTGAATCTGTCATATCGTCTGATATTTGTGATCATTGTGTGTTTTAAAGATGTTCTGAATGATGAAGTGACTCTCCAGATCTCAGGTAAAACATCCAGAGCTTTAAACATAATCTCTAATATTGTTTATGATTATGAGATCGGCTGATTTGATATTTTATCACTTGTATAGATCAGCTGTGGTGGCTGTTTGCTCTCTTCATCTTCATCATCGTCTTCATCTGTTTTCTACTGCGTAAAAGGATCTTCAGGTGAGCCTGATCTCAGTTCAGTCAGTGAAGAGTTGATGTCATCACATTCACCTTCATCATCAGATTGCAGATCTCTAAAACTGATATACTAATCAGTGTCAGTTGTTGTCGTCAGATGTTTTCAGAGAAAGCGCGGCTCATCCGTCAGACTGATGACGATGATGATCCAGAAAACAGGAGTCCTGTAGCTCAACACTAGATGATGATCATGGGTTCATTCCCAGTCTTTCTTTCTCTCAGTTTGAGATTCACTCCATTACATTTACATGAATGGATCAAATGTGTCTTTAAATGCTGTGTAAGTCACTCGGATAAAATCATCTGCCAGTTAATAAGTATAACTGAGTGATTCTCAGACGAAGAGAAAGAAAGATTGAACTAAATCACATCAACATTTAAGAGCTGAGTCCGACGAGAGTGTTTAAGAGATTATAATGAAGCTTTATGTGGTGCATCTCTAGGTCACAGATGAAGGCGAGATGTGATGATCCTCATTCACGTCAGGAATCTCAGCAGGATTCAGCGCTCGTGCACGTGTTGCTAATAAACTGGATGTGATTTAAGTTCTGTTGCTTTTATATAAAAATAAATATAATGAACAAGACACCCAAAGTACTTGTTTTTTAATTATATTCCAAATATGTGTTTATCAATCATTTTTCCTTTAATACAGACATGTGTTATATGTTGTTTTAATAAAAATGACATCAATAACCCATATTGCACTGTCAGAGAGTTTATTCACCCATAACAAGAACGTAAACATGCCGAACTCTGTTTGTGTTAAACATTAGTAGCAGTCAGTCTATTGTTGCAGTCAGATGCTATTGTGTAAAACAAACGTGTATAAAGTTAAAAAATGTAGCAAATTATCATTCAGAAACGTTTAGTAAGAGCCGTGTGTGGTGCGGTTCTGCTTGACTCTCTTTATCGCTGCTTTCTCGGTCTGATTCTGCCTCACTGATACTGTAGTATCGACATGAATGGACCGGAGCGCAGGCACGTTTCGCCCATAAAGGTCATGGGTGTTAACCTTCCGGACAACGTGAGCGACAGTTTAGCCAATCACAACACACCGGCCCAAACGAACCAATCTGAGCCCACAACGTCATTCCTGAGGGAAGTGTTTTCATAGAATCAGGAAGTGAACCGCTCGTTCAGGGGACAGAGGAGAGCGCGGCTGACAATAAAGGTGAAATTTATGAAAAATAAGACTTTAAAAAAAGAAAAAACACGAATACATGTTATATTGCACCCCATAAACAGAATCATGCAAAGAAAAAAGCAGTCAACCCCACCTTTAATATACGCCTTTGTTATTGGAAGAGGTTAGCGACCCCTGGTGGCAACACAATCCTGCATATTGTACCTTTAAAAGAGCCGTATGTAAGATTGTGGCCAAAACTGGTACTGCAATAACATTCAAAATACCCTGAGAGCAGTGTGATACCCTTCCTATCCCCTTCCCCCAACTCCGAGGTTGCCAGATAGGCGGCAGGATCCAACATTTTTTTTATCGGACACATTCTGTAGCGGCTGACTGGTAGATCGGTGGAGGGTGGAGCATCAGACCAAAACACAACATGACAACATCAACATCAGTTGAGGGCTGCAACTTTACTTTTTAAATGACAATATCCTGGCTGGACTACTGTTGTCAGTGATATAAGTATTTGAAATGAACATGATTTCTTAATGTCTAGTGATATATCAGGGCCATTTTATAATTATTTGAAATAAATTTCTTACATACAGCTCCTTTAAATAAATAAAAAATCATAATTAAAATCAGAGTTGTTTGTGGTGGTGGTGATTAGAGGAGATCTGCGGTGACATCACGATCGTGTTGCATTGTGGGATATGGCGCTGTCTGAAGTGTGGAAGTAGACCGAGTGTCTGTCAATATAAACTTCCCTCGTCCGCTTCACCAAAGGCGGCAGGGATTCCCCCGAGGGTTACTTGACCTACTTGCACACCGCTTGTCTCCTGACTCTCTCTCTCTATCCTGTCGCTGAACCACAGACTCCTCCATCCGCTCAAACTCTTGAGAAACTGCTGTTGTTTTCTCAGAATCTGAGTAACCTCAGGAAACCGGTAAACCCCCAGTGTGCCAGTCGTGGGCAGCATATGAGAGAGACAGAGAGAGAGAAAATAAACTCTATCAAATGCTATAACTAATGAAAAAGTACAAACAAGAAACTAGAAATGTGTTTGACTAAAAAATAAAATCTTCCGATCTCAGTGACCTTTGACCTTCACAGTTTAGGATCCGCATGTCATTAAACATGATCTGGGCCCGTATGTATAAAACTTTTAAGAAATGCTCATAAGAATAGTCTTAAGCTTTGACTTTACTGTCAGAAAATACTTAGTAAAGAGTAGGACTTTTCTAAGAGTAGGAGACTTTTATAAAGCGGCTAAAAGCAACTTTCAGTAAAGTATAAGACTGATTCTTAAGTGCTGACTGAAGTTGGACTTAAGTGGTGTGAACCAAGGACTACAATGATGTGAACCCAAAATGTCCGCCCTGAACCTCTGAATCAGCCAATAGTGAGCCTGCAAGGATGAGGTCACAGCAGCATGGCACAATTAATTCATTATTTAATTAAGACATAACAATTATTTTAATGTTTCAATTTATTTAGAATAATTCGTTTTTGCTTTATACAAAAAGATTACAATTAAGTACAAGCATTTATTTCACTCAATTTTAACAAGTTTCAACACATTAATTAAATGGACAAATGTGATGATAAGTAATTAAGCTGATGAATCACATAATTAAAAATTGCACTCACAGCTGTATATAAAGGAAAGACAAAAGTTAAAAATTGGTAAAAAAATGGATGCAAAAACAAAACCAGAGCTGGTCCAAGGAAACGCAGAGTCATTATAACTTTCATTTCTGCAGTTAAGGCATTGTCTCTTGCAGTGAGAAGTTGAATTTCCTGACTAGGTCAGTAACAAAAATAATACCCTGACGATCAAGCCTGTATCGCTTGATCAACTCTCTGTCATTATATAATTCCAACACATTCTTACGATGTTGGAAACTGCGCAGCCTCCTCCTCTCTGCTGCCGTCTTGTTACTCCTAACAGGTTAGGAGACCTCTCCAGCTCTCTTAAATAAATTAGAAGCTGAGACCTAGCTCTTAACACTTAGGAACCTTTATGAATCACACTTATTCTTAAGTATAAGAATAAGAGTAAAATTACGTCATTCTTAGAATTTTGACACACTTAAGACAAAAAATTTACTCTGAGTGGCTTTATAGATATGGGCCCTGGGCCACGCATGTATAAAACTTCTTAAGAAATGCTCATAAGAATAAGTCTTAAGCTTTGACTTTACTGTCAGAAAATACTTAGTAAAGAGTATGACTTTTCTAAGAGTAGGAGACTTTTATAAAGCAGCTAAAAGCAACTTTCAGTAAAGTATAAGACTGATTCTTAAGTGCTGACTGAAGTGGGACTTAAGTGGTGTGAACCAAGGACTACAATGATGTGAACCCAAATGTCCGCCTGAACCTCTGAATCAGCCAATAGTGAGCCTGCAAGGATGAGGTCACAGCAGCATGGCACAATTAATTCATTATTTAATTAAGACATAACAATTATTTTAATGTTTCAATTTATTTAGAATAATTAGTTTTTGCTTTATACAAAAAGATTACAATTAAGTACAAGCATTTATTTCACTCAATTTTAACAGTTTCAACACATTAATTAAATGGACAAATGTGATGCTATTTAAGTAATTAAGCTGATGAATCACATAATTAAAAATTGCACTCACAGCTGTATATAAAGGAAAGACAAAAGTTGCAAATTGGTAAAAAAATTTTATCAAAAATGGATGCAAAAAGAAAACCAAACTGGTCCAAGGAAGAAAATCTTCTAGTACAGTCAGTCCTTAAATGGAAGGATGTGATAAGAGGAAAATTCAGTCTGACTTTAACAAGCAAAGACAAGAAAAACGCATGGCAACATATTGTACTGACAGTAAATGCAGCATTTCCTCGGACAAGACGTTCAGCAGAGGATTGTGAGAAAAGGTGGTACAATGTGTTGGCAACAACACGCAAGGAAATTGCAGCATATAAAGAAAGCATGCGAGCCACAGGTACATTTTATTTTAGCTCATTAAACCATTTAAAATGATTGTCTCCATGTGGTCAGCAGCTGAGTTCTTGTCAAACAGGTGGGGGCCCTCCATGTAAACCTCTGTCTGAGATTGGTGAAATAGTGAGAGAGAGATACTTGATGGCCCTAAGTCATCACTGGTGCATTGCTGCATTTTTCCAGTCGCCAAGAAACGCAGAGTCATTATAACTTTCATTTCTGCAGTTAAGGCATTGTTTCTTGCAGTGGGAGAAGTTATTGAAATTCTGACTAGGTCAGTAACAAAAATAATACCCTGACGATTAAGCCTGTATCGCTTGATCAACTCTCTGTCATTATATAATTCCAACACATTCTTACGTTGTTGGAAACTGCACAGCCTCCTCCTCTCTGCTGCCATCTTGTTACTCCTAACTGGTTAGGAGACCTCTCCAGCTCTCTTAAATAATCCAGGAGCTGAGACCTAGTCTAGGAACCTTTATGAATCACACTTATTCTTAAGAATAAGAATAAGAGTAAAATGACGTCATTCTTAGAATTTTGACACACTTAAGACAAAAAATTTACTCTGAGTGGGTTTATACATACGGGCCCTTAAAGTGTCTTAAAGTGGCAGTAATAGACCTAATGCGGTCTGTGTCCTTAATATTCAAGCAACAAAAGAAAAAGAGAAAAGCATTCACTGTTTGTTAATAGCTTTAATAAGGATTCCTTATATTTAATTTATACAAATAAATATGTGTGCTTAAAAGAATAATGGTGTATGTGTAATGGAGGCCAGCTAGTAGTTGCTGTGCGTGTAAACCTCACTCCCCTGATCTCAATAGGCGCTCTAGCGACAGACGCTAGAGGCTGCAGTCTTTAGCCTCCTTGTTAGAGTGCCAGACTCTCATGCCGGAGACCCGGGTTCGAGGCCCGCTCGGAGCGGGTCGAGTTGGACCCGGGTGTGAGGGGTTACATATGTAGATCTATTTCGACCTCACTCAGACCGTCACCACGGTCTTACCTTGAATGACGCCATTCTTCCACCTATCCTTGAGACCTAATATCAACAATGTAAGGTGACTGACCTTAGGGGTTGGCTATATAACATGCAGGTGAACCAACCACTTCCTCTTGCCTTTCTCGCCTCATCTGAGACCGTCGCGGTAGAGCGAATTTTTGATTACAGGAAAAACTAGTTCCGATCCGTCACATTTTCGTGCAGGTGCTTAACGTCCCTGAGGATTGATGTGGTTTTCTCCTCATTTAAATTTCTCGCGCGTCGTCGGAACGCACGTCGGTGAGCGTTTCTTTATTTTTTCTTTTCAGCTTGTTTACAGGTGTTTATTATTGGTTCTTGGGTCAGCTGTTTGCAGCTGGAGAGAGTTTTTCCATCTTGTTTACTGCGTGTGCGCACGTAGAGTGATGGATATATTATTTTTTAAGGAATTATATGATTTTCAAGGAGTTCTGTTCGCAGACTTATTTTGAAAGATGAGTATGAAGTGATTCGTCACAATCACTATATATTAAGGATATCTGGTTAACTGTGTTTAACTAATACCTGTAATTTAAGGAAGTGTTTGATTTGATTAATGAATGGTGATTCGTTACAATCTATGTTAATGGCATTGTCACTTGTGTTTTTCAACTAAATGCCAGTAGTTTACTTTAAATCTTGCAGTTCAACTCCAAGAATTAATTAAAAAATACTGTGATTCGTAACAGTTAATCTGTTTATTGACTTAGTCTTCTTATCATAGGCAATGAGTCACTCAAGATGTCGGTTTTGCCAAACTGGCTTACAGTCAAGAGATGGGCACCGTGAATGTCCCTCCTGTTTGGGTATGCAACATCTGTTAGATGATATTGAAAACCCATGTGCAGCTGCAATAGAGCTAACTTTGCAGGAAAGATTGCAGAGAGCCAAACATTTAACTGGTGGCAAAGAAATGTTTCCCAGTAGTTCCTCTCACAAACGCAAGAGGCCTGATGAGTCGATCAGGTCTCCAAGTTTTGACATGCCTCAAGATAAATGGGGGAGGGCCACGGTAGTGCAAGAGCCCAAGGATGATACTCAGTTACAAATATTGGCAGCATTACGTGACCTAGCTGGTAAGCTTGAACACGTAACACTTCAATAAGCACGCAGCCATCTGCAGCCCCTATTGCACCCTCTCCTGGAGATGAGTTAACATCACATCAGGAAGAGAGGGATGATTCTATGGATGCCGTGTCACTGCATGCAAATAATTCACTTTATGGTAGTGAGGAGGATATTGGCGAAAATGAGGAAGATGAATCCAGGTCTGAAGTTTCAGAAGGAAACCTGCATTCTGACATTCTTTCACGCATTTTAAGTGCAGCAAGGATCCTGGGCCTTGATGCTCAGGAAGAAGCTACAGCTCCAACCCCCACACAAGGTGTATGGACGAGTATTTCCCCTGCACAGCCCACTGTGTCCATTCCTGTGGCTGACGATTATTCCCAGATGCTGAGGAAAGCCTGGAATAATCCAAAGGCTGCACCCCAGTTTAATGCAGATTGCAGACGGTTTGTTAAATTAGATTATCCCCCTGAGAGTGGTATGGGGAACATGCCATCAGTGGAGCGAGAGATTGCAGCCTTAACTTCTTTGGGACCTGATAGGGTTACAGATAACCCTTGTTGTCCTGGTAAAGAGTGCCAGAAGACCGATCGGTTAATGAGCCAAGCGTATAATGCAGCTACCCGAGCAGCTCGATCAGGAAATGCTTTAGCAATAGTTCTGGCTGCTTTGAGGAAGGTTGTTAATAAAGAAGAGCATGATATGATGAGTTTAATTGACACAGCACTCATCACACACTCACAGCTTACTCAGGGATATTGGGGCATCCATGTCTTCAGCTATCTTAGCCAGAAGACAAATCTGGTTGGCACAGACATCTTTGCCTGACGCTATTAAGAAGGACCTGACTAATATGCCAGTGGTTCAAGGTCGGATATTTCAGCACTGATTCACAGTCTCTGCTGGACACTGCTGATCAAGCAAGATGCAGAAGAGAATCAGTTCAGCAGACATTTGGTGGACCTACCAAATATGGCCATAGAGCAGCCCATTCCTTTCAGCCCCCACACTTTCCTCGTTCAGAAACTTGGGGGTATGACAGAAGGCGAACCAGGGGTTACCAATTCCATGATTGAGGCACCAGACCATTTTACCAGGCTCCCCAAAATGACCAGTCTCATACTCCAGTCAGGGGAGGGTCATTTAAGAGATGTACTACCAGGGGTTTCAAACCCTGGGGAGGTCAGGCATAGCGGCCTTGGAGTCGCCGGAGAATGCTCCCAACTATGCCTGGACAGTTGGGAGAAGGTAACATCAGATCCTTGGGTTCTAGATACCATCAAGACAGGATACAGGATACAATTCCGGCGGCACCCTCCTACTTTTTCAGGGGTTCAAATGACCATAGTCAGAACCCAGTCCAGGCACAAATTTTGGCCAACGAAATCACAGTCTTAGTACAGAAAAAAGCAATTGTACAGATAAGTACCAGCAAACAGCTCACTGGGTTCTATTCGAAGTATTTCCTAGTACCAAAGAAAGACGGGGACTTCGACCCATTCTGGACTTACGACAGCTGAACTCGATTCATAAAAGTATTGCCCTTCAAAATGCTGACTACAGTTCAAATTCTGGAATCCATAGAATCGTGAGAATGGTTCACTTCCATAGACTTAAAGGATGCATATTTCCACATACCCATCTGTCAGGATCATTGCCTGTTTCTTCGCTTTGCTTTTCAGAGATCGGGTCTACCAGTTCAGGGTCCTTCCATTTGGCCTGTCTCTGTCTCCAAGGGTCTTCACCAGAGTGGTTTCTGCAGCCCTTCGTCCTCTTCAATGTGCAGGTTTGAAAATTCTGTCATACCTGAACGACTGGCTAATTTGTGCTCCTCTCGCAGCCAAGTACTGAAGAACACAGAAATGGTCCTTCAACATGTACAGTCACTGGGTTTCAAGGTGAACTGGGAAAGAGTAATCTAAGTCCCAGACAACAGACAGTGTTTGTGGGAATTTCACTGGATTCCCAACTGATGACTGTATCTTTGTCACCCCAGAGGGTGGAACAGTTGGTCAGTCTAGCTCAGTCATTTCGTCTGAACAAGAGAATGAAGTTAATTAAATTCACGATTATGGGCATGATGCAGCGGCAGTGACTGTGGTCCCACTCGGCCTTCTCAGAGCCCGTCCACTACAACGTTGGTTGAACAACTTCCACTTGCACCCCAAATTACAAAGGCATGTGAAGATAAAGGTTTCACGAAGATGTATCCAAAATGTTACGCCCTTGGAATATGAGAGACGTTACCATCACAAGGGTTCCTCTAGGCAGCATTCGCAGCAGCGATCTGCATAATGACAAGATGCTGTCTCCAAATGGGGTGGGGAGCAGTTTGGGAAGGCCAGGTTAATCAGGGGACTCTGGGAATCCCCTTTGAACCTCGAGCACATTGGGATGCTGAGGGTCTTCTCCTTGAGGGCTTTTCTCCGTTGTTGCAGAACAAACATGCTTTTTGGTGAGGAACAGACAACATGTCTGCAGTGTACCACATCAATCGCCAAGGCGGCACCAGATCAGGTGCAATGTCTCCAGGTGACAAAGGAACTACTTTCTTGGGCATTTCTGACGCTCTCATCACTCAGAGCAGTATACATACCAGGAGTAGCGAACAGAGCAGCAGACCTGCTGTCTTGAACTGAACCTCTCCCGGGAGAGTGGCGTCTCCATCCCGAAGTGGTAAGGAGTAATTTGGAATCAGTTCGGAATGGCGAGGGTTCGATCTGTTTGCGACTACAGAGACAACTCATTGCGATCTATGGTATTCCCTGAACAATCAGGGGGGTCCCTTGGGGATGGATGCACTATCTCAGGAATGGCCGGAGGAATTGTTGTATGCCTTCCCCCTTACCTCTGATTCACCTGGTGCTCAACAGGGTAGCGTTGGGTCATCACAAAGTTTTACTTGTGGCCCCCAGGTGGCCAAAAAACCATTGGTTTCCGAAACTTGTACGTTAGGTCCAAGGTCAACCATGGCAGTTACCAAAGAGAGCCGATCTTCTCTCCCAAGCGGAGGGCCAAATCTGGCACCCAAAACCAGAGATACTACAACTGTGGGTATGGCCCTTACTCAGCCCCTCTCTAAAGACTTAGACGAAGCTGTATTGAGGACAATAAATAGTTCTAAGGCACCATCTACGTGGAGTAACTATTCTAGCAAGTGGCGGATATTCTCAACGTGGTGTCAAGACCAACAACTAGATCCAGCCAAGTGTGACACCAGTTTGGTTCTTCGTTTTCTTCAATCATTGATGGATTCGGGGAAGTCGTTTAATACCATAAAGGTCTACATTGCAGCCATCTCCCACTTTCATGTGTCAGTGCATGGTGCAAATATTGGTAAACACCCTTTGGTGTCTCAATTTCTTAAGGGTGCACCCTGTTTACATTCCAAGAAGAAGTATGAGAGCACCTGCTTGGGACCTTTCTCTTGTCTTACACTCACAGACCAAAGCACCTTTGGAACCTCTGGAGCAAGCCGATCTCAAGTTCTTGACATGGAAGACAGTCTTCCTATTGGCGATATGTTCAGCAAAAAGAGTTGGTGAATTACACTCTTTGTCAGTCAGTGAAGAATGCTTGAGATGGAAATTGGAAAAAGCGGGGGTTTTCTTTGGCCAAACCCGTCATTTCTACCCAAGGTCCTTAAACCTAGTACAATAAATCAGGTGATTGAGCTTGATGCTTTCCGTCCAGATCCCCCTTGTTCGGGTGCTGGATTAGATAATTCTTCTCTATGTCCTATTAGAGCTTTGCACACATACATTGAGCGTACTTATCAATTACGGCAGTCACACATGCAGCTATTTATATGCTTTGACAAGAGATGTGCAGGCAAATGTGTCTAAGCAACGATTGTCCCATTGGGTAGTGGATACAATCTCACAAGCTTATGTCGTAGCCACTCATGACCCCTTCCTGAAGCGACGCAGTGGCTCACTCTACCAGGAGCATTGCCAGTGGCGGTCTGACCTTGAAGTACACCCAGGGCTAGAACCCCTTCAGAGCACCCCCCAAACACAAAGAAACCCAAAAACAATAAAATCACATACCAGTTCATTTGAAAACACAGCTAATAGAATTTAGTTATATTTGCTAGATTTCTGTAAGTCTTCAAAGGAGGAACCATTGAGCACATTGGTTACTGCATTGAATTATACGCATGGCCACACTTTTAGGGTTATAATCTGCGTCAAAACTTTGTCACGAAATGGAGTTTTCTGAAAGTAAAGGGTCAGAGGGATACTTACTTGAACCGAACACAATACTCAAGTTCTCATCTCTTCAATAATTTCTAACAGCTTGTTCATTGTAACATTCATCTCAGAACTGTTTGAGACATTGGAGATGTTAGCTTTTTGTTAGGCCTATGTCACTACTTAAATGTCGGGGATGCTCTGGACAGAATCGGAGAGATTGAGAAATATGAAGAATTGTACTTTGCATATTATAGGCTTCTGTAAAAACACATAATTAAAGTTGATTTTTGTTGATCATTATGAAAATAATTTTCATTTCATGAATATAGTGACCAAAATTGTTCACATACACAGAATCTTGTTCAAAAAGCCTAATACACAATGAAATCAATTTACCAAGTTAATAACATTAAAGATTTGTTTTAAAAGGAGTGTATTTTATCTTACCTATTAAACTTAAAAAAAGCTTAAACGAAAAAGGTTTTTATAAAAAGATTAATCTCATATTTCAGCAATGAAATCATCTCTATAAAAAGAATGAGTCAATAAAGATACATTCTTATTTATAATGCACAGTGGCTTATCTTTTATTATTAATAGTAAAATTTCCCCATGGCTGTCGTTGCTATACAGCCATGCACTGCGCTGTCCACAACGACAAGAAGTTTTAATGTATATCCACCACAGAAAAAACGCTTGCTGTAGCTCTGCTAAAAGATTGATTTAGAAGAGAAAAACACCCAAGTGTTTGGGTGCACACGTGCTGAAAAGTTTATGCAGCGCGCTTCCCGTCGAGCGCATGATGAGCGCGCATCCCGTGCGCCAATTTGAAATAACGACCTCGAGCGCGCAAAAGACTTGATCCGTAAACTAATCAGGAGACACTCGCTTCAGTGCACGGCACCTTCTCAGCAAGCAGGGCGCCATTGCCAATAATTGAATCGAAATAATAAAAAAAAAATAGAAAACCGTCAGAGGATTTCCTCACAGAGGATTTTTTTTGCTCGTGCCGCCCCCATGTAACGTGAAGAAATGCGCCCGGGCGAACTGCCCGGTTCGCCCGTGCCTGGAACCGCTACTGAGCATTGCTACTTCCTGGGCGGCACTTGAGGGGGCGGCACTTAAGGGAGGCATCTGTGCAGCAGCCTCTTGGAGCAGCCCATCATCCACGTTCACTGAGATTTTATAGGATTAATGTGGCAAATCCGAATTCTTTGGGGTCTGCTGTATTATCTGTGACTAAATTAATCCCTCGTGACCCTGGTGGTATAAGTCATCCAAGGTAAAGACTGTGGTGACGGTCTGAGTGAGGTCGAAATAGATCGTAAGTTATGACCATAACTATGGATCTATGAGACCGAACGATGACTGTCACCATCCCTTGTCACTCGGGACGAACTGGGCGTTCCAGGCAAGAGGAAGTGGTTGGTTCACCTGGATGTTATATAGCCAACCCCTGAAGGTCAGTCACCTGACATTGTTGATATTAGGTCTCGGAGGATAGGTGGAAGAATGGCGTCATTCAAGGTAAGACCGTGGTGACGGTCATTCGTCAGGTCTACATAGATCCATAGTTATGGTCATAACTTACGTTATAAAGAATGCATATATTATTCATTGAAAAGAATACTGTGTTTTACTTTAGAAGTGTGTGGTAATAGAAATAAAACCAGCCTTATGCTGTTCATGAGGTAAAACCCCATGCGATGATTATGATTAGGCTACTAGATAATTTTTTTCTGAATTGCCAGAACACATTTATTGAAACCATCGCTCACTTATTCAAAATGTTAAATGCAAAACCAAAATGTCAAACCACATTCAGAGAATCTGTGACTCTTCTGGCAATCAAACAATGCTCTCAGATCATACACACACTCAGCCAATATTAAAAACACCACAGATCATTCATTAGACAACACAGAGAAAAATGGACAACACAGAAGCAGTTACAGCAAAACATTTACTTTAATAAAGTAAATTAATTTAGCAATTATGAAAAATTATAATAGGTTACAGTAAAAACTTTACACAAAAGCATGTTAGAGTAAAGTACAGTCAGAGTTGTGCAGATTTATTCTGCTTCATGTCGAGTCACACTGAGGACTTTTATTATGTACTGCCGGTTTGTGTGAGCAGTTTTGAGTTGTTGTGTGTAAACGATGACAGTGAACATGAACAGGTGTTGTTAGTTGTGTTGAACTTTTACTTATTCTACTATTATGATACAACAATTTTACATTTGGGAGCAATTTAGTGAGAACATACACTGCATACCTTTTCATAATAATGGTTTACTAATACATATTGTATAGGCTTTTTTAAATAAACAGGGTACTATGTATTTAAACAGTTATTTTTTTGTTTATGTTTTTATAGTTTTTATTAAAGTGCAGAAGTTTAAGTTTTGGTGCTTAGCCTACATGTTTCAATGGAAAAATGTAAATGTAAAACTATTGCAATACTGGGAAATCTACTTGTGTTTCATACGGGTTAAGTGGTGTTTGTTACGCTTCTTGTTTAATTACAGGGTAGGACAAATACACACAAAAAAATACACACACACAATCTATCACTGACTCAAACCTTTATTTGAAAAACAACTTATCACAGTTGGTTTAGTTTAGCCTTACCAGTGTGGTTCTATAACAGATTAGGCTATACAAGAGAAATAAACATTTCTATACATACATATATTATAAAACATAAACATTTAAATAATTAACAGTATTCAGTCTGTAGCCTATACCATTATTAGACAATGTTAAATAGCCTAATTATTCTGAACATCGCCACAAGATAGCGCTAGTAGCGCACAAATGTCACTCAACGGGCATGCACGTGATAAGAGCGATCACCATGTGATATTATCGGTGATAATAATAATATCCGAATTAGCGCGTGCATCCAATATGTCGAATAAATAATCGTCTAATCTCAAAGATGCAGAAAACTCCACAAAAAAAAAAAAAAAAAAAAAACCCACACTGAATAGAAATACAGGCAGAATTATGATAATCGGCTACTGCTCAGATTGATGAATAGGCCTATAAACTATTAGTTTCTTGGTATCAACAGGAAATATGGAAATATAAACTTACTTGAGATGTACGCACACAGCAACTCAATATATATATATTGTAATGAACTATATCATATGTGCTGCATCTTCTCTCTGACCAGAAGTCCCGCTCAGCACAGGTGCTATGGTAACATTGTGCGCTGAATGGTCAGTATCATCCAGGACATTTAAGGGCATCTGGGCCTTTTGTACAAAATGCAAACATATTATGTTTGCATTTTGTGCAAAAGGCCCATTATGCAAATATAACTCAAACACCGCCTTCACACTGGCAGTTGAAATCAACTCCGTAATATGCAATACGTTCCCAAGCAGCAGTCGACATAGATTCCGTTTTCACAGTCCTGTGTTCATCTAAAGAGGCTAGCCTATAGTCCAAAATGGCAACATAGTTCGAGTGTCCTACAAATTAAGGGCCTGGAGAAGTCACGGTGTAATTCTCTGTCATTCAGTGTCCAATACGACGCAGCACATCCAGCACAAACGAACGAGATTGGGGGTGAATTTGGATCCTGTGGGGGGCTGGTGACCTCAGAATGACCAACATTTTGATTATTTTTTATTGTCTAAAAAACCAAAGCAGCTCAAACGAAACTTTTTACAGCACAAACGATTAAGAATATTTTGACGACGTTTTGCGTTGGGTGGGGGGCCAACCTCACGCAGGGTAGCCTACATACCTGATATTGCTTTATTATACTTTGTGTGTGTGTGTGTGTGTGTGTGTGTGTGTGTGTGTGTGTGTGTGTGTGTGTGTGTGTGTGTGTGTGTGTGTGCGTGCGTGCGTGCGTGCGTGCGTGCGTGCGTGCGTGCGTGCGTGCGTGCGTGTGTGTGTGTGTGTGTGTGCGTGCGTGTGTGTGTGTGTGTGTGTGCGTGTGTGCCGAGTCCCGACGGACCTCGTTTGGACGGCCGCTCTGGACTTTCCCGAACTACAGATTGTCAGATCCGTCCCTGTTGAATATATAAGGAACCTGCATGACCCTGTCTGTGTGTCACGGTGTACAGATTCATTGCTTCTCGTCTCGTGTTCGTTGTTGTATGAAGCACGTGTGTAGTGGGCGTGTCTGTGTGTCATTCCTTGATCCGCTCCAGCCGATCTCCTCACACTAGTCTACACTCACCGCTTTCTCGTTCCCTTTTGTCAGATCGTTGTTTGATGTTCCTGCTTTTTCCGTCTTCGGGATTACTGCGGATTATTATCGTCGTCTTGGTTGGATTCTCGTCATTGTCTTCACTTCACTCATTCAAATGAACAATTCCTGTGGCAGACCGCAAAGGTTTCCAAAGACACTGAAGGATGAAGAACGGTGAGTCAACAGCAGAACTGTGGAATATTTACTGCTGTCTACAGCAGTTTTCAGAGATTCTTGTTAATTTTAAGTTTCGTTTTGTTGTAAAACTCAGTTTGTCTACAGCAGTTTTCAGAGACGATTGGAAAGTCCCTTAACAGGCAAGGTCCCCTCAGGCCCGGGTTAAAACATTTTAGTTCCGTTATTCCAGATACAATGCTGAAATTAACTAAGAATAATAAACGCTTTAAAATTCGTGTGTTGTTTGTTCATGATAACATGAATTTACAGTGTCATAGAACACTCTGGACAAACATCCTGTGTTCATTTAATTAAACATTTTAATTTGATTTATTATTTATTTTGTTTCGTTATAAGTTTGTTGTAGTTCATTTGAGTGTTTTTATCACAAGTTTTCAAAAATCTCTATATCGGCTTCAGTTATTTTATTACTTCAAAAGATAAATAATGCCTCGTAACTAAAGCTAACAAAATAAGTTAAATGTTTCCTATTTCAGTTGACGTTTATTTTTTCAAGTAACAATTTTTTAGTGCATTTAAAAAGCGACTTTACAATCATAGATTTGATCAATATGTTTACGTTTTCTTTGTGTATTTTCATTTTCCATTTCAATTTAAGCTTTAGTTATTTTATTACTCAAGTTTTTCACTTAAACTTTTAGTCGTTTTAGTCATATTTATTATTTTAATACATTAAAACATTTTATTATAATTGAGTTATTCCAGATACAACTTTTGATTTGAATAATGAATTAATAAATGTTGAAATTAACTGACAATTATAAACTGAGAATAATAAACGCTTTACATGCATTGTTAATTCGTGTTAAATAATGTTGTTAACTAATGGAATCAAATTGTAAAGTGTTACCAAAAAGTGAAATGAATATAGGCCTAATTAAAACTTTATTTAGTTTGTTTGGAATAAAACACACACGCAGCACTACACATACACATGCATCATACATAGCTACATATAGCCTAAATGTAAATTATATGTAATGCAGCGTAATAATCAAAGCCTCGTCACCAGTGTTATTATAGTTTAAAATTATAGTTTTATTATAGGCCTACGTTAATTTTAATTATTTTAATTAATTTTTTGCTCTTTAGGATTAATTTATGTATGTGTTCGTTTTAGTTATTACCAGAATAAAGTGGAATTAAAACACATAGGTAGAAACTAAATGAAAATGAAAAATGTTGCCTCGGCAATAACTGAAATAAGTTTAAGTTGAAGCCCTAAATGTTACTCATAAACGGCCCTGTCCTCTTTGCGTGTTCTTCCCTTCAGCTTTACTGAGAAAACTGGAAAATAATATTGCAACAAAGTTGGTTAAAATAGAGTCACAGTCCAGCTCAAGTAAGTTCAGTGATGATTATTAATTTAGTTGATATATCTACAGCCGCTCTGGAAAGAACAATTTTGCACCTTATAGTCGTGATTAAATATTAATTCTATCTAGTCATACCAGTTCCTATTTATTCGTTCATTTACATTTTAAAAAGTATAGAATTTGAAATGCATTCCCTTTTCAACAATAGGCCTACATTGTAAATATACTATTAAAAAAATAATAAAAAAAAAAACTTTAAATATATTACAATATGTGTTGCGTTTTTGGAATGTTGTCTTGGCAACTGAGACCAATTAGGAAATGAGAAACACAAGAATATTATGGTTTAATGTGAATGATTATTGTATTTATAGCCAATGCTTTTGAATTGCAGGAGCCTATTAAGAAAAAGATATAACAGAGCTTTGAGTTCATCCGGTTCCCGAAACTCTCTAGATAAAGACAATTTCCAAATAAATAAAAAGAAGTATCATCATTGTGTTTAACATGTTAAACTTGTTTATATAGGCTAATATAAAGATACTAAATAGTTTAAAAAAAATTAACATTTTTAGTTAGTAAAAAGTTTGTTTTAGTTTATGTAAAATACATGCCTTTTTATCAAATCTATAGTTACTTAATTGATACAAGATCTATTAGGGGTCAAAAAATATTACAAATGCAAAAAGAGAGACTGTAAAAATATACATGTTAAACATGTTTATATATTAAAGCTACTAAATAGTTTCAAAATATATACAAAAAAATCTTAAAAATGAAGAACATGTTAACTTTTTTAGTTAGTAAGAAGTTTGTTTTAGTTGATGTAAATACCCCTCTATATAAAATCTATATTTGATTCAATATCTGTTAAGAGGTCAAAAAATATTACAAATGCAAAAAGAGAGAATGTAAAAATAAACAAGTTTATATATATATATATATATATATATATATATATATATATATATGAAGTTCCAAAATATGTAGGCTACAACAAAATATTAAAATAGAAGAAAACACAAACACAACCATAACAAACACCCTAACAATTGCCTATGATATATTGTATAATATATTGCATTATATTATAATTATATCAACATATGTGATACTAAAGTATTACACGCACATGGTCTCCTTGGGAAAAAGAATTTGCTAAAAAAAATGAATTAAGAGAGTGCAATAAGGTGCCAATACTTGACTCATAAGTAGGCTTTTAACTACTTATTATTAGCTTTAGTAAGTTGATATATGTTATACTCCCCAACAGCTGGAGCTGACGGCATATACTTTAATAGTGCTCCTGGAAAGGGGACATTTCTTTTATTTATTGATTTTATGTCACTGTTGTGTGACTCTAGGGGGCCCTCTGCTGGCCCTATGGAAGAATGCGTTGTTCGTTGTCCAGATCCTGCTGTTATGTGAGGTAGTCAGAAGTTCACTTGTCATGTGAACAGTGTAGAGGATGTCTTTTTGGATGATGTGCGGGAGGTGTGAATCTTGGTTTGTAATATAATAAGATTTATATTGTACATTTTGAGAATGTCATATGTTCTTTCTTTGTTAGATTTCTTTATTGTTTATTGTAATAAGAAAAAGTTCAATAAAAAAAAAACCCTGGGGCGTTAGGACCCACACAGGAACACAGGGTGAGCGCCCCCTGCTGGCCTCACTAACACCACTTCCAGCAGCGACCTGGTTTAGGAGTCTCGCATTAAGTCATAATCACATTGTAGATTAATTCCAATTACAACGAGTCAAAATATAGTTTTAAATGCTAAAATGGCGTGCCATAGTGACTCGTCAATTGAAGATATCTATGACATCGTTACAAGATATCTTAAATGGAGTTTTGACGAGTCAAAATGTAGTTCAGGAGATCTCAAATCAGATTTCGGCACTAGTGCAATTAGAATTGCAAATATCTCTAAATATTATTCTGACTAGTCAAAAAAATATTTATGACTATCCAAAACATATGGATTAGTCAAAACCAGAGTCATATAGCAGAGCTTGGTCGTCACGTGACTCATGTAGTCAGACCTCCGACTGTTCCAGGAAGTGCTGTGGCGCCATTTCAGATCGATTGAGCTGTAAATATCAGTAGTGTTAAAGCTGTTGAGATAATTGAAAAACTTTTGACCAGCAATTTGCATGTCAGAACTGCAAACATAGACTCTATACAGTATGATAATGCATCGTCCAGAGGAGCCTTAATGGGCCTTTGTGGCATGGTGAAAAGGTTTGTAGAACTCTACTGGTAAAAACTGCTGATTTTTTACTTATTATTTTTTTCTTTACAGATGAAATTTCAAATGAATTTAAACACTTAGAAATGTTGACACTGAAACTAAAATGCATTGTTCATGACTCAAAAATATTCATCACATCAGTTTTGAAAAGATACAAAAACACCTTTTTGAAGCTTTACTTGTCAATGATATATATATATATATATATATATATATATATATATATATATATATATATATATATATATATATATATATATATATATATATATAGGTGAAACTCGTTAAATTAGAATATTGTGCAAAAGTTTATTTCAGTAATTCAACTTTAAAGGTGAAACTAATATATTATTATTTAGATTCATTGCATGAGATATTTCAAGCCTTTATTTGTTATAATTTTGATGATTATGGCTTACAGTTTATGAAAACCCCAGTCAAAATTAGAATATTGCAAAGAGGTTTTCAGGAAGAGCTGAGTTTATTAAAGAGGACAGAGAGAACATGAGTGATCCAGAACCCTACAGAATGAGTTCAACATTAAACACAAATCCACATTTTCAAACTAAACTTCATTGATATATATGTCCACCAAAGCATATTTTTTCAATTGTTTTCAATATGGGAGCACTATGAAACTGACCAAGAACCTTTTGTTCTGGTCAGTGCTTTATTGCTATTGAACTTTCTTGTAAGTAAGATGAAGTAAGATGGAAAAACGCTTGTCTTTATGAAATAAGTTTATTTAAACAAAAGAGAAATATACTTGGTTACACAATAATGATAATCAAAAAAACTTTTAGCAAAAAACTCAAAAGGCTTCAGGTTATGATTGTTCAGCGATTCCCTTCCCAGGCGGTCCTGAAAAACGGATGGACAGGAGTAACTCACTTCTAAGCAGTTCGAGTAAGCAGTCTGTTAAAATTAACTTTAAATCATCAGGTTATAAAATAACAGCAGTTTTGAGCAAACAAAGAAAGATCTAGACAGAACTCGCTCTAATAATGAACACACTTGAGCATGCTTTTGCTGAGGTATATCTAAAACACAGACATCCTTCCTGTTTCGGCTGCTTTGGGTTTTTTCCAGAGGAAGTGCAGAAGTCACAGTCACAGATGATAACGCTTTCTCTTGCAACACACAGTCCATAGATTAAGAAGTTATTGTGTGTCCTTCAGGCAT
This sequence comes from Hybognathus amarus, assembly GCA_030378365.1. Lineage (NCBI taxonomy): Eukaryota > Metazoa > Chordata > Actinopteri > Cypriniformes > Leuciscidae > Hybognathus > Hybognathus amarus. The sequence continues at coordinate 110,284 of JAQIUQ010000211.1, forward strand.
TTGTATGGTGTTTCCTTCCCTTGTGCTTCTGTGTGTGTGTGTGTGTGTGTGTGTGTGTGTGTGTGTGTGTGTGTGTGTGTGTGTGTGTGTGTGTGTGTGTGTGTGTGTGTGTGTGTGTGTGTGTGTGTCTGCGCAGGAGGGCTTGTGTGTGTGTGTGTGTGTGTGTGTGTGTGTGTTCCCATCAGCACTTTAGGCACAATTTCTTTAAGTGTAATATTATAAACATATACGGTAACAACAAAGTTGGTTGCTTGGGATTATTTCAACTCAACAACAAAAAAGGTACTCCAAGGCTCTCGAATAATGTAAAAAAAGCCTTTATTTGATCATGGCTTTAAGTGAATAAAATTGGTGCCAATGCTATACGGTAACAACGACTAGACCCAAGCAACAGTCACAGAACCTAGTTGGTGATTCCTTAAGGAAGAACGACGGATAACTCATTGTGTTCTTGACCACATCCTGTCGGACCGGTTGCCCGTGGAAACGCTTCCGCCTCCGCAGAGCCCGGTCAGATTCTGGTAATATCAGAGCGACCCGATCCCACTGGCCAAGTGCTCTTCGAGACTACACCTGTGGCTCCCACTGGGCCGGTGAGTCCTCGCCAGACACATCTACAGGAGCGATGATAATAACACGAGATCCGTCCATTCATCCATGGCACCGCTTCGGTTATGGGTAGGTTTGGGTCTGGGGTAGGGTTAGACCACTAGGAGGCGCTGTCTGGCCCATATATATCTGCATCTCATATTAATGCTAAAGGGTGCCATGTTGGATGTCTACGCATTGGCAAAAGCGTCAGTATATGACGCCTTGGGATGAGAGCGAGCTCACAGGTCATATAATGACTGTTGCTTTGGTCTAGCCAATTGGCCTGCCTTTACAGTAAGTTATATTTTTAATTTCAGCCATTGAGTAACCTTTCATAATAATACAGTCAAAAGTTGTCATATCTCCAAGCCTTAATCCTTACAGGGTAACATTTATATTTAAAACATGCTTTGCCAAATTTGTGAACTTCACAGTCATGTGGCAGCTTCGTCGTTTCTGGGACCTAATGTGATAACACAGAATCAACAGTAAAATAAAAAATAAAAGACATAAAAAATGAGAACAAAATATATAGGCAGTATTTCTTTTTTCTAAAATCAATTCAAATTCAAATCAACAATGTCAAAACAAAAAGAAATTCAAATCAACAATGTCAAAAACAAAAGAAATTCAAATCAATAATGTCAAAAACAAGAAATTCAAATCAACAATGTCAAAAACAAAAGAAATTCAAATCAAAAACCATATACGATACATATTAAGATCTTTCATGGTTAGATATTTGATGGTCGTTAATATATATCAATAAGACAACCAATATTAACTTTGGTTCTTGCAGTTACCTTGCAATCCCCGCCATTATCAAAATGACGAAATATAGCACAGCCAATCTTTACAGCATTGGTCTTAAGGCGATATTTCTCCTCCAGCTAATTACCATTAAAAAGATTTAGGGAATTATTCCCAGTCCAATTTCAACATATCCCAGCCAAGTGATTTAGATATAGCATTTTACATCAATGCTATAATTCCCCTTAACCCAAATAAAGGTTAGGTTTGATATCGCGAGCGGCCATGAGCGCAGAGCGAAAAGATGGAGAAAGCAAAAAAGCTGTAGGCGGCTAAACATAGAAAAAGAAAGAGGGAAAGGGGATGGCATGTTAAGGGATACGACAGCAGCTAAATAAGTAAATTAAAAGAATTTTATGAGGTGGCTAATTCGTACGAATCACCTACCCTGACCCCGCCCCTAAACCTACCCGTCACGTGGGTTTAGACAAATAGTACGAACTCGTCTATATGAGGTTGTACCAATTAGCCACCTTTTAATCGCTTACATCAGTACGAATTAGTTCGTGATATTCAGTCAGTAGTAGATTAGATTGGTCAGTATTCAGTCTGTCTGGATCAGTCTGTCTGGATTGATTAGTCTGGATCGTTAGTCTGGATTCGTTCAATCTGGATTCCAGATTAGACTGGATCCGTTAGTCTGGATCCTGGATCCATTAATCTGGATCAGTCAGTCTGGATATGCTAGTCTGGATCCTGGACGTGTTACGTCTGGATCAGTTAGTCTGATGTAATTGCCGACGTGTTGGATCTGGAATCATGTCAGTCTCGATCACGTCAGTTGAATTCATCAGTCTTGCATCTGGATTCGATCTGAGTCCTGGATCGTGTCAGTCTGGATCCGTCAGTCTGGTATCCTGAGTACTAGATCGACGTATTGAGTTTGATCAGTACTGCGATTCGATCAGTCATGGATTCGTCAGTCTGATCATGCATCAGTCTGGATCTGTCAAGTTGGATAGTCAGTTGGATCCACTCAGTCTGATTGATCAGGTCTGGATCACGTCAGTCTGAATCCTAATCAGTCTGAATCTAGTCCAGTATGATCATGTCACGTCTGGGATCCGTCGTCTGATCGTGCGTCTGGAGTACCGTCCGTCTGGATCCGTCCGTCTGGATCAGTCAAGCCTGGATCATTTAGACTGGATCAGTTAGCCTGGATGAGTCAGTCTGGATCCCTCAGTCTGGATCCCTTAGTCTGAATCCCTCAGTCTGGATCCCTTAGTCTGAATCCCTTGATCTGGATCCCTTAGTCTGGATCCCTTAGTCTGGATCCCTTAGTCTGGATCACTTAGTCTGGATCACTTAGTCTGGATCAGTTAGTCTGGATCAGTTAGTCTGGATCAGTTAGTCTGGATCAGTAAGTCTGGATCAGTTTTTGCAGACGATGCATAACTGAGATGATTTAATTATCATTACTAGTAACACTACAATGATAACATTCAAACTAATCAGAATAATTTTAATGTAAAACCACCAACCCACAATTGTTTCCCAAACAGAGACAGCCTTTAACGTTACTCAAATACCCATAAAACAGCTTTAGCCATCCAGGAACTCGTCAGACAGGATCCAATAAATCACCTAATTCTGCTTCGTTTTTAACGAGTGAGGAAAAAGCTGACTGTTTCATTATTTGATGTTGGCTCATCATCATTAGTTTGTGCCGGCGAGAGTTATAGCACTAACGTTCTCATCCGCCGCCTCTATGTCGATTAAGTCTTCAAATGTACAGAATAAAACAATCCTCACTTTGCCTCCAAGTTGGGCTTGGGTGAAATAATGAACTTTGAGATGTTTGACTCTTGTAAAGCACTTTGCTTGGATGTCAGTATCAATATCCCCCAAGCCCAGATTCCACTCTGTACTCTTATTTATCTGATCATTTTCCACAATCATTTTTACTTTTGGCCGAATTGTCTTTATATTTTTGAGAAATTTTCTTAAATCTTTGCCTATTCTATCCATCTGTTCCACAGGTCGACTGTTTTCATCTATTTTAGTAGAGGATCTTTTTTCAGCCATTTCTCTAACAAGGTTGCATCTTTAAAACTGTGAACTGGACTTTGCATTGTCGCAGCACACACGCTTCTCCTGGTTACTAGTGATTCTCCGCCTCGTACGCCTAATATGCTCTTGTTGATCTCTTATACCTCATGAATTTGCCCTGTCGACATGATGCCCGTTGTATCACTGCAATGACAATAAACTATTATTCTTATTATCATTAAAAACATCAAATTGGATCCATCTATTATGCAACGTATCCATGCCAGATATATCCATCTCTAGTCACCGTTTCATTTCATTCCTGAAACCATGAACACGATATTCCAGTTTCATAGCTCACCATAGTACGTTGGTTACACTAGTTACGTCTGCGCTGGTGTCTAACATACAGTTCATTCCCTTATATTGAACATGTATATCTTGCTGTACCATGTCAGATGCAATAGTCGCTTCTACCTGGGGTTACACTTCACTATTTCTCGTTTTCTCTAGCGGTTTTGTCTACGTTTATTCACATGGGCTTGTTTCTGCTGTTTAGTCAGTTTGGCCCATTCTTAGGCTCTATATATCCACCCTCATTTGTGGCCCTAATCATCATCACAGTGTCCCTGTCATATCGGGGCTGCGAATTTCGAGATTTCTGACCAGTTTGTTTCTGGGCCCCACAAGGCTATCTACACGAGATCCAGGTAGTTCTGGAGCTAGCTCTTGTAGTTTATCTATCATCTTTGCACTTGTCCACCCTCGGGTGGCTTTCTCTGCAAGGTATGGCCAAAGGCCTATGGTTTCTATCAGTTCTACGTCCTTTCTGAACTTCGCTTCCTCATCTACACATATCACGAGAGAGTGGTATGCATTAAGGATTTCAAAGTCTTATGGATATTCCTGTATGATATTTTATCATGAGCTCTACCAGGGTAGTTGATGCCCCTAGGGCTTTCCCCAAATCGGCTACCATTTTGGCCTTAAGCCTGGTGTTATCTTTTGCCTCTGGGAAGGTCATGTTCTGCAGGAGATATGCGGCAGTGAAACTGTCTGTGGCTGAGCCTCGGGGGGGTTTGGCGACTTCCTCTTCTGAGTCAGACCCTCTCCTACGCTCTCTGGCCGCAGCCGCTATGAGTGATAAATCTATTTGTGGTTTATCTGACAAGAGCTTTAAAGCGCGCCTCCTCTCTTCCTCCCTGTCCGAGTCTGAGCTTTCTGAGCTGGAGAAATCAAAAGTTAGATGCTTTCTTTTAATTTTAAGTGGAGCAGCTTTCTGCTGTTTCCGTGGAGCTTTACTCGCCTTTCTGTAAGTGGCCTCCCGTAGTTTCCACAATTCTGCCCTCGTTGGTTCATACTCATCTGTTTTATAGTCATCTAATAGCACATAGCACAGGGCGTTCTGCATATGTTCTAGCTGGTCTGCCAACATGTCAATGGTATCTTCTGTGCTGTTTCCCTGCAGACACATGATCTCGTCAGCCGTGGGCCCACACGCGAGCTGCAGTATACTTTATGCCAGTCGCCCTCGAGGGGCTCAGTTCTCCATTTAACGGCGCAAACACATGATCATCGTAGGCTGAGAATGGTTTTCCTCCCCAGGGTGTTATTTCCCTTTATGTGAGCTGCCTCGACGTTCATTGGCCTGACTTTCTGACCCTATCACCACAAGTCTCGTCCTGTCGCTCTCCAATCAGTCCACATCTGAAGATACGGATAAAGCCCTGACCAGACGTCCTAGTGCAGCCAGTTGGATTTATCCATAAGTCAATCAACCATTGTGAACTCTTTTTCTTCTACTCTCCTGACTCGTTCTGTCGCCTATTTGTTGTGAGAATTAGAGTGATGTTGGTTAAATTATCTATGACTCTGTATCTGTTCAATACAATAGTAAAATATTTACAATCAGTAAATCTTCCACGTTGGTTTTATGGTTAATACGGAAGTAACCGCACTCAGTCGCTTCCCCTCAGGTTGCAAAGGGGCTGAATATTTCCGGTAAATTTCCAGAAACTTCCCAAAAATCCTGGAAAGATTCTGAAAAATCCTGGAAAGTTTCCGAAAATCCCTGGAAAGTTTCCGAAAATCCCTGGAAAGTTTCTGGAAACTTTGCAACCCTACTTCCTCCTTGCAATTTGGAGACACGGTTTCAGAGCGTTCAAATGTTTTGTTGCTTTTTTTGGTCAGATAGTTATTGTTTAATCGGTTTCCACTTATTAAATGATTAAATTAATTATAATCTGGCATTTACCTCATTGCATGAAATAACCCCTAGTTCAGATGGCTTTATGCTGTCAGGTCAGGTTTACTACACTAGCTCAGTCTGTTATAACAGTTAAATCGTCACCATATACAACATTAACAATCATTGAGTCAGAAGAGCTTACCCTCCGCTGAAAGCTTCCTGGATCCCTTTTGTCTTCGGTCACTGAAAAGTACAAAATCGAATTGCTATTGAACGTTCGTTGCACAGCTGAAATAAGACGGAAAAATACTTGTCTTTATCAAATAAAAGAGAAAATATAGGCTACTTTCAGCAAAATATCAAAAGGCTACAGGTTATTATTGTTCAGCGAATCCCTCTCTCTGGGTGGTCCTGGAGAACAGAAGGACAACGAGTAACTCACTTCTAAGCAGTTTGAGTAAGCAGTCTGTTAAAATTTACTTTAAGGTTATAAAATAACAGCAGTTTTGAGCAAACAAAGAAAGCTCTAGAGAGAACTCGCTCTAGCGATGCAAACCAAAAAGTGAACACAGCTTGCTTTTGCTGAGGTATATGTAACACACAGACATCCTTCCTGTTTCAGGCTGCTTTGGGTTTTTTCCAGAGGAAGTGCAGAAGTCACAGTCACAGATGTTAACTGTTATCTAGCATGATAAGAAGTTAGTTTGTGTCCTTCTGGCATTTGTATGAACATCAAAAAAATATATGTTGGCTTTAATTAACTTTTTTATGTCAACAGTTTCCATAAATTAACTTTTGTCAACAGGTTCTGAAATGTTGGCTTTAAATAAATGTTTGTCAACAGGCTGCACATAACTGGGTTACTGAGAGCAGTGTTAAAGTCAATGAGATAATTAAGTGAATGATTTAGTGATGATTGAGCATTATTGAAGACACCTGATGTTAACAAGCAGAATCACTGAAGGAGAAAACCGGAATTTAAAGTCACCAATATGATGATCAGTGTTTATTTTAGTTGGGCTCTTGACCCTCAAAAGCTAGGCTTTTTAATCAATCAAATCTTATATCAAACGAAGGCTCACCCTCACGTCGTTTCCTCCAGTCGAGAATCTTCCTGATCCAAGGAAAAGAAGAATGTGACGCATTCAAGAATCCAAGGTCCAGTCAAGATGATTATGATAAATGCTTAACAATATTTACTAAAAGAATCAAAAATGAAATAAGCACTTGTTACAGATTATAAAATGAGTACTGATTCTAACAGAGTAAAACTAGCTATAAAGCTTCTTGTGTCTGATATTCTGCTGGTGTATCGGACTGGAGTTCGCAAGGAAGACCAATGAGGTTTATCCAGGTCCATAGTTAATATAATGCACACCATAAGGCACATGACTGTCATTTCAATATCACGAGTATGACCTGCTGGTCCCAGCAAGTGTAGAAGATATAATAGTTCCTTTGTGTTTGTGGACAATGACACTGGTCAGGTGCTTTCTCATGTGGTTTGAGAGATACCAAGATAGACAAGTTTTTTATTCAGCATAATCTTTTTAGATATTTATGATTCACTAACAAAATCTTTAGACTTCTTCTTATTGAGACCCTTTCTGCTCCATACGTGGAGATTTGCTTAGACTAAATCTGTTCATAACCAATCAGAAACTGCAACCTGAAAGCAATGACGTCGCTTAGACCTTGGTGAAAGGATTTAACTGTTGTATGTCAGGAAACCAATTTGAATGCCCTAATTGTGAAATATTTGTAGGAGAGGATCGCTTCACGCATGATTCAAATCCGGCTTGAAACTGGTGTAGTTATTAATGTCTGTGTGATGGTGGTGTTCTCTGAGCTGAAAGAAGCCGGATGTGGTTTTAACAGCTGCAGCTGAAGGAACAGAAACAGAGATGAACTTACTTCAACACCAACTTTACTTTAGCTATGGTTAAATAAATGTTCAGTAAAATCGTCTAAAGATGTTTTAATTTTGGCGCAATTTTTTCACATAGTGTAGATATAATAATAATAATAATATGTTACATTTATATAGCGCTTTTTCTAGGAGCTCGAAGCGCTTTACATATGGAAGGGGGAATCTCCTCAACCACCACTAGTGTGCAGATCCACCTGATGATGCGAACAGCAGAACGCCCACCACACAGTGATGAAGCCAATTGGTGTATGGGGATGATTAGGAGGCCATGATAGACAGAGGCCACTGGGCAAATTTGGCCAGGATGCCGGGGTTACACCCCGACTGTTTTTGGAAAGACATCCTGGGATGGAAACTAGTAAACACACCAAGTTTCATCCTGCTGACATGTGTGGAAAGTTTTGACAAGTCAAACACACACACACACAGGAAAGAGAATTAAAGAGCCCCTATCATAGCATTTAAAATGTTCCTATTTTTGTTTTAGGAGTTCCCAAAAACAGTTTAACATGCATGCAAGGATAAAAAACACTTTATTTGTCTTATAATATGCATTTATTTGTAACTGATTTGCTCACCGACTCCCAAATGATTCAACGACTCATTTTTCCAAACCACTCCTTTGTGTGACTCTAATCGGCGGTGATTGGTCAGATGACCCAGTCAGTTATTGTTTGTTAGCATAACGCATAATAAACATATTGATAATTGGAGACCTAGAAGCTGCGCTGAGCGTAACTTCACACACACTGTCACGCGCGCCACACACATACTTGCGCCTTCCCTCCTTCGCGCCCTGACGCTACAAAACCGTTCAAAACCCATAAAAGCAAGCAACAATTATTAATAATACTTACAGGTTGTGATTCATAGGAGGAAGCTGATCCATATACACTGGGTAAGTTACTGAGCCCTCCTTCAGGAACAACCGCTTGCGAATCCACATTTGAATCCATTTATGTTTTTGTACAATCCGTCATTAAAATGATGAGAACACAATTCGGGCTATACTGTTGTGGGTATCGTTGCAAATATGAACTCTAACCACCGTCCCTGGTAAATGAAAACAAAGTGGCTGAACTATCTTTGCATTGTAGAACACAGCATCTTCTCGACATGATGCTATGATGAAGTATTTGAATTGTGTACACTTCCGTCTGCGTGCGCAGTAACTGGGCGCGGACAGTTTGTATCTACATCACGATGTAACAGCTAATGACTCGTTTCAAAAACAATTCATTTCATAGACTCAGAGTCGAACTCTCACTTTTGATAGACAATAACTTTATATACGGTGCACTTTCAGATATAAATCTTTGCAGGATGTTTTCATTCCCTTAGAGCTATATTCCACACCATATGAACAGTCATTTTCAAAAATCCATGATAGGGGCTCTTTAAATGTATAAAACCAATATAAAAATATAAATCCCACAGCATTTAATGCCAATACTCATCTGAACTAGAAGAGAGTGAAAGCATTTGCTAAGAATGATCTCATTAATCAAAAAAGAGAGTCAGAGGATAAACACGGATGAATTAACACAACTCTCTAAAACAGACACTACTCACACATCCTCGGGTTCATGAGCAGACAAAGACATCAATGATAGTTTTACTGAAGATGTTTCAGTTCATCTAGAGAAACTTTTGATTCTGCTCTTAAAGTTCACTGCATTGAGCCTTCTTTTACAGGTAGTGTTCATATCGATATTTTTAAACCCAAATGCAGCCTGTTGGGTCATCTTTGTTTGGATCAATCATCTTTGTAAGTGATCAGAATATAAAACACAGTTCACGTCTCAAACGAAAGTCCAGAACCTTCGGCGTGTGTGTATACAGCAGGCCTGTGTGTCTTTATACGCTTCAATCATAACCCGATCTCACAGTAACTAGTGTGTAGTTTTACACCATGTTAAATTCATTCATTTTCCTTAATTCATAATGAATGTGATAACAGAAATATCATACAGGAGAAAGACATATTCAGCAACCCTGCCTCTGTATTTCTGAGAGGTACAACTGTTCTGTTTCTTTTTGCTTTTAGAAAACTCTGGTGGCCAAACCCGCAGGAGAGCAGTGGTGTGTGAACCGTGAAGACACTGAATCGTCTTCGTCATATTAAATGTGCAAAACAAAAGAGGTTTGCAGTTTAAAGACGGTTCCCTATTCAGACCAACTTAAGCTCGTTTTGAGGAAAATTGGGTTGTTGTTGTCTATGACTGAATATAGTGTCATTTGTGTTTTATAATGTTTAGCTCTCGAGTTTTTGATATGGGAAGTTCAGATCTGTGAATATATTACCAGCTTCCCCGAGTTCAGTTAGCACTGACTGCATGTCTATTGGAGTCCAAATTCAAACTTATTTTAAGGTAAAAAAAATCGTACTTAGTGTTGCTTTAAACAGTAACTGAGCGTGCGAGAGGAAGTTTCACGCTGATAGTGTGTGTGTGTGTGTGTTCCAGCCGCGCGCATGTGTTCGAGGAGGGTTATTTTTATCGATTTAAAACACAAGTACTTTAAACAAACATATTGGAATTTTCATGTCTTTTGACATTGTAAGGTTTAGCATAAGCTATGTACTTTATAGAGAAAGCCTCATACTCGCTCATTAACCGATTCTCATATGATCAAACACCCATCTCTGAATATAAACTCATATAGCCTAAAGCCATGTAATGAGTGACAGTTGACAGATTAAATTCTCCAAAAATGTCATCTATTAGCTAACCATCTATTGTAAAGTGTGGCCTCCCAGAGTCTATAAGTATTTTTATAGTTTTTATTTTTATTATGTATACTATAGGCCCTATTAGCGTTATATCATATTCAATCTGTGCACTAGAAAGAAAAATGCATCTGTTTTTTCACTGTATTTACTCAAGATTATTTTAGAAAGATTTAGAAACCTTTATCAGTAGAAAAATGAAGTGTAGGCTATCTATTTAATAGAAGCTTGCACAGAAATACATTCAAAGAAGCGGGTTCAATACGATCCAAATGTTTCACATTTTATAAGTTAATTACAATTATATTTAAATGTTTTGGAATAAACAAAAAAGAACTGAAGGCTTTTGCGTAATTTTTCCAATGTATGTTTATTTTTATGTTTATTTTTTCTTTAATTTCATGTGAATATGTCTTGTGCCATTGAATAATAAAAAGCTGCTTTGAACCATAGTTAAAGCGCTTTATAAATGAACCTGACTCGACTAAAGCGGACTCGACACATCTCAGGCGATTTCAGTTGTATATGATCTGTGTGTAAACACAATGATGGTGAAATAAAAAAGATGCAGAATTTTTTGCAGAATGATTCAGTTTAATTCAGTTTTTAAACTCTTTTGCCTGAATGATTTAGTTAACAACACTTTCCAATTGGTAACTGAAAACAAACAAACAAACGGTTAACAGTTAACAACAACCTCTCATGATCCACGATACATTCTTCAATCTTCTGCAGTTCCTTAACATTTCCTGAACACACACACACACTCACGAGAGCTTGTTCAGTAGCCTAAGTATTATTAATTCTGCCAACAATAATCTCCCAGATATGATGCTGTAATGTATAATAACGGTGACCTGATCAGATTAATAACTCCTCGTATGAATGAAAGCGTCTAAAACGGTTTGATTCAGCGGAAGATCACACGTCATCAGTCTGAATGGAGATTTGGCACCATCTGCTGGACACTCAACAGACAACATTACAACTGAGAAACGTAAACAGTCATGTACTCTCTGAATTACTGAATTTATTATTAGGATTAATTATATGAGATTATTATTATCACTTATCTAAAGGTACCGGCTGGCGGCATTTAGGGTTACTGTGCATGACGGGCAATAACGTAATCCTGCTCTGACTGTCGAGAAGATGTGTGCTGTAGAGCTTGCATTGGTGAGGGCTCATATCAACCACAAAATATGCTTAGAGCAACCTTGTGAGACCTAAAATGAAAAATGAGACACCCTACGGCCTAATGGACTTACATGAAATAAGTAGGCTACACAAGATTGAAAGTTATAGCCAATGAAGTGTGTCATTTTGTTTAAAGCTTTGTTCAATTTATATTGTTAAACATTTGACACAACAAATGGATACATTATTTTAACTTTTTAAAACGTATAGATGCATTCAACATATCAAAACAATCATTAGGTTAAATAATTAAAAAAAATCCCGCACAACATTGTTTGAATTTGGGTACAAAACACACACACAGGCATCTCGATCTAATTCCTTAGATTATTACACCGTGATTTGTAGAGGGAAAATTTGTTATGCGGTGACGTCACATTTGCGACGTGTAGTCTGTCTCGAGTTTTCCGGGCACTTCCGCTTTACTTCCTGATTCTGCCAAGAACTTACGACACAGGCTGAGTAGTAGTGTAAACATGGCTTTGGAATGGCAACATTCGGACTGAAAATATTGTTAAAAATGGTGTTTTGACCATTCCGCATCCAAGTAAGGTAACATCATGGGCATGTCGAATATGGTCTGTATCGCCGGACCTGGACGTTCCTGTAGCCATGCAGCCGCCGTGCTTTGGAAGGTACTTTAGCCCATCTTATGCTTGTATTAAGATGTTTGTATGTATCCTTGTGCTAATCTATAACAGAACACGAAGAGTAATAAAAATAAAAAGTAATCCACTCTAGCCTGCCTGCACTAAAAGCATGCTTTAACCCTTCAAAGTCGACTGACGCTCTAGAGCGCGCACCCCTGACATATCTATTAATAGCTTCGGAAATGGATAAAGGTATTAACTTACTTTTTTTTCTATGGAAAAGCTGACATTCGTCTGCGTAATAATGAGTAGACTATGTTGACTTCCGCGAATGATAAGATCCACATTTGCGCCTTGTAGATGGTTGATGGTCAACATTCAGCAATCGACCACAAGTTGTTACAACCGCGAACAGCACAATATGTCCCGGAGCCGTGTCGACGTGCCAACACCATCAATAGTTTACTTTTTCTGCACGCTAACCAAAGACAGTAAAAGACGCTAACCGGAAGTCGTTGGCAGAGCGAAAAGGCTAATGGTGGCCCGCCTATTTCACTCAGGAAACTTGTCTATAGAAGGGAATGCATACACGTGACTTTCCCGCGGAACAACCCCTCTCAGCCTGACCGAGTGGCAAAAGATCTGCTGCGTGACTGGATTTAATAGGGGAAACTGCGAAAATGCGACTAAAACGAACAATTTTATCAATTTAAACTAAATGTTGGACTCAATATAGTGTTCCTTACAACTTACTAAAGATCGTGATCCATGGATATTATTGACATGCAGCCAGGAATCGTGTTGCCTGACATTTATGTTTGCCTGATTTCGACACCGGGGAAATAGAAGCAATATAGACGGTAAACATAAAGCAAATTTGCCTGTGAATGTTTTATATAAATACAATATAGGTTTAAATCTGGGTGATTACTTATATCAGTGTTATATATAGCCTATATATCATCATATCGTCCAGCCATAAAACTTTATAGTTTTTTTTAGTCAGTGTTTATTAAAAAAAACATCCAATAATGCAGAATATGGAATGATACATATTTAATTGATGAGTTGTTAATATATATATATATAACAATACAAAATATATGGGTATGGTTTTACAGCTAAATTCAGCATATTGACACAAAATGAAAACTGCATATCCACCTTTCACTGACTGGAGTCCAGTTGTTTCTGTGAATTGCAGCGATCCATTTGCTCCTCTTTCTATCGCAGTCTGTAAAAATATACCTCAGATTTTTTGTCAAATCTAGTTGTAAAGTCAATCGCAAAGCTCTTTCCCACTTTATATGTGTTGTGTTTGTTTTCGCGGCATTCACGCTGAACACACATACAGCCTATGTATACAGCCGCTCAGTCTTTTTGCCACTCACTGTGAGAAACTGCAGCACTCCGGCCGGAGGTGACGTCACGCGCATTCTGTAGGCCAAAACGCGGAAGTGAGCTAGCATTTTAGCACTGTTCCCTCGCTCTGAAGCCTATGGGGTTTTTGAATGGGTTTTTGCTAAATCGCCTGAAATAAGGTCTGTGGTGAACAGAGCCTCTAAATATTTTCACGTTTTGATCTATGACATAGAACACACAGTTATAACCTGCTTGTGTTTTTTTTAAACTTTATTGTGTCTGATTGTGTTTTTTAAAATCTTTATATAGGCTTAAAAATGTATACATTTTGGATTAACTTGTAAAGATTATCTTGCTAGACAAAACGTGTAAAGGTCACAACCCTTTGTTAAACACAGATCTTGTTTTTTGCGATTTTCCAAAAGTCTATGGGGAAAATGCATTGCTTTTCGACCGAGGGAACCCATGCGCCGCTAGCTTCCGAGTTGTCCTACAAAGTGACGTCATCACTTCGGCACTCTATTCGCTTACTTATACTACGCCCTAAAAGTATGTACTCTTTTTGTGAAGAAAAAGTACATACTTTTGAGTGTGTAGCAAAAGAGTTTTTTTTTTATTGCAAAACTTATACATAACAACCAACTCAGGGAAATTAAGCAAGGTGTACAAACAGACATGTACAGAAAATAAACATCCAGGTTTGCATACATCAAATCATGTAATACATAAAAAAAAGAAAAGCATAATAATAAGGTCAAGTCATGTCTTTGAATAAATCATCAAAATGCATCAAACATTTTTCACTTTTCTTGTTATTTATAAGTCTAAGGGACGAAATAAAAGAGTCAAAATCGGCAAGAAAAAGAGGAAAGCTCAGAGGAGATTTAAGCCATTTTTGCTTATGGATGAAGAATTTGCATACAAAATAAAGAAGTTAACAACATACTCTAGGGAAAGCAACTTTGGATTTTCATAATAAAAAATAACCTCTTTAAGAGTGAAGGTGTGGGTCAAATTTACAGTGCTAAAAACAAAAGAACTTAATTTAATCCAGAATCTATTGGTTACATTACATTCACAAAATAAATGGGCAGCTGTTTCCTCAACAAAACCACAAAAGGAGCAGGTTTCATCAATATCAGAATATTTAGAAAATAGAAGAGTTAACAGGATAGATCTTATGAAGGATTTTGAATTTCCTTAACTTTGTTGGATATACAAAATTTACCAGGCAAAAGCCAGGCCTTCTTCCAATTTACATTTGTTACAAAGGATCCCCAATAGAATTTACCCCTTGAAGTAATCTTTCTTTTCATTTGAAAAATTGTACGAATATGTCTGTTGTTGCATTTTCTATCTAAAAAATCAATACCACCCAAGCGTAAAGCCAGGGTACACAATGTAACCTTTATTAAAACTAAGGTGATTTTTAACTAATTGGATTAAGCCCACTGGTATAGCTTTTATCAAAGTATTATATTCCTTTGGTGGAACAGGAAAGTTATGAAGATTCAAAAATTCCTCATAAGTTAGAATATTACCAAAATCATCAAAGACAGATATGATGCAATTAAAGTTATTGTTAAACCATCTACTAAAGAAAAGAGACTTATTTTTAACGGTTATATCCACATTGTTCCAAAGGAGAACTTGTGGGGCGAAAAGCTATGAACAAAACACAATTTCCATGAGAGAAGGCATTGCTGATGGAAGTTAGATAAAGAAATGGGTAACTTGCCAGGCAAAAAATTACACTTTAATAGGAAAGATAGGCCACCAAGTGTGTCAGAAGATATTATTAGGAATGAAAAACCATAACGACACTGGGTTTGCGAGGCATCTTTTCAGCCAATTTACTTTAAAAGTGTTTATAGTATCAGCAAAGTCCAAAAAGTCAAGGCCACCTTCACCTTTGGAATTTGAGAGTACTTCTCTTTTAATTGGGAGGTTTCTTTTCCAGATGAAATCCAAAAATATTTAGTTAATTCCCTTTATAGCTTTATCATTGATAAACAAAGAAAGAGCAGGTATACAAAGCGGAGAGCCCTTCGAACCTTAGATAAAAGAACTCTACCGTATAATGAAAGATCTCTCTGAAGCCAGATCTTAAAGATGTTTTTAGTTTTTATAATTTTATCAGAAAAGTTTAAATGATGTCTGGAAATGAGATTTTTAGTGATATGAATACCTAGATATTTAACACTATTTTTAACTGGGATACCTTCCAAAGATGTCTCATCTATATCATGAATTGAGATGATTTCACATTTCGAAATATTGAGTTTTAGACCAGCAGAGGCAGATGAAAATTGATCATTTCCAAAGCATTAGATAACTTTATCCTCCAAAAATAATGTGGTATCATCGGCTAGCTGTGCTATTTTAAGCTCCCTATCAAAAATAGATATTCCTAACAATCTTTCATTTTGGTTAATCCTAAGACAAAAGTAATTCTGTGACCAAAAGAAATAAAAACGGGGAGATTGGACAACCCTGTCTGACTCCTCGATGGATGTGAAACCTTTTAGAAGTATCGAAGTTAACGATCACTGAACTATTAATATTTCTATAAAACATGGTTACAATATCACTAAATGATTTACCGAATCCAAATAGCTCTATAGTACGGAAAATAAATTTGTGTTCTAAGGAATCAAACGCTTTGTAAAAATCAAGAAAAGTATGAGACCATCTGATTGAATTAGATTAGAATAATCCAACACATCTAATACCAACCTTATATTATTAGATATGTGACGGCCTTTCATGAATCCCGATTGAGATTCAGAAATAATGTGATCTAGACCAGTTCTTAATCTTTTAGCATAAACAGAAGCTAATAATTTAAAATCTAATGTTAACAAAGTGATAGGCCGCCAATTGTCCATTAATAAAGGGTCCTTGTTTGACTTGGGTATAAGGGATGTAACTCCCTGTTTCATAGTAGAGGTCATTTCTCCCTGACTGATGCATTCCTTATACATATGAAATAAAGGGAATTAATAAACTCCCAAAAGTGGAGATAAAATTCTACGAAGACCCGTCAATACCAGGGGATTTGCCTTTTTTCATTGAATGCCAAGCTTGCTTAATTTCATCTATTGACAAATCAGTGTCACAGTCAATATCAATAATTGTAATATGGGGTTTAATTATATTAATAAATTCTTCACAGAAATCATAGTTAAATTTAGAGGTATAAAGATTGCTAAAAAAAATGAGTAACAAATTCTGATATTTTCCTGGGGTCATTGGAGGTAACTCCATCAATATTAAGTGCTGAAAGAGCTTTCCTCTGACTGTTTCTTTTTTCCAGGGCAAAAAAATAGCTAGTATTCTTTTCCCCTCTTCAACCCATTTCGACCCGAGACCTTATGTATGCACCTTTAGCCAGCTCTAAGTAAGCTCTGTCGAATTCCAGACTTCATTTTTTATTTCCAAATCCTCTTCTTCTGTAATCTTATCTTTAGCTAGTAATACACTAAGTTTATTAACCATATCTTTGAGTTCTTTACTTCTTTTAACTGCAATATATCTAGCTTTATATTTAAAAAACTCCCAATTTGTTTTATAATCTCTGATTAACCCGGTAAATAATTCTTTGGTAAGATTGATAATACACTCATTGAATTTTTTATCTTTTAACAAGGCATTATTAAGTTTTCAATAGCCCCGCATTCTTGGGTTATCTTTGATGTCACTCAATTTTATTGCAATTAATTTATGATCTGATATATCAGGGGGCAGTGACATGAGAAGCATCTTTTACATAATTAAGGATAGAAGAAGAAATTAAGAAAAAATCAATCCTAGATCTAAAAGACAAGTTTTTATTGGACCAGGTATAATCTTTGGTAGAAGGATTAAAGAAATCGCCATGCATCAGTAAGGGAGAGATCAGAACACAAAGAAATAATTAGATCATTATTCATCCTGCCATCAAGTCTAGGGGGGTATCTATCCAGGTAATCGTTCCATACATTCGTTAAAATCACCCAAAATAAAATAAGCGTTATTATATTTTTTGTGTAACTTTTTAAGTTTAACCACTAGCTGAAAGAACATTACTCTATTGGATCCACGAGAATTGTGTACATATACACAACAAACTATAACGGTGGCATTACCTTGTTTTATTACAGCACTAACCCACCTGCCTTCATCCGAACATAAAGTTTCCAATACAGACCCTTTAAACCTATGTAACATAATAGCAGTCCCAGCAGGTGAACAGCTGCAATGGCTAAAGAAAATTGAATTTCCCCATTGAGACCTCCAAAATTTAACATCCATTTCCCCTGAATGAATTTCTTGAAGTTTATTCTTCTTTAATTGTTGTTACCTTTCTATTAATCTCCTTATCACTTTGACAACGATGTTCCTTATGTGTTATTATCCACCTCTCCCTTTATATTTAGGTAGCTAAATCTAAGAAAGTAATCTTTCTGTTGTTTTTATTTTTATTTTTTTCTCAATTTGTTTGGGTGTTCCTGTTATGGAGTTTACGTTTTAACTCCTTGTCGGTTGTATCTTTAAATGTTAGAGGTTTGCGGAACAATATGAAAAGAAAAGCCGTTTTTTTGTTTTGTAAAAGAAGTGCAGCTGATATTATCTTTCTAGTTACCTTTCTATTGGAGCACATCAGCACAACTTAAAAGTTTTCCTTTCTTTTTATCTACAGTGTACAGTATATTGTTGCTCAAGTTTCAAAATTTTCCATGAGAAAAACAATAAGAGCAAGCAGCATGTTAGCTCACATGACATCAGAATAGAAGAATTGTTTCCCATCAATCAAGGCAAATGAATTGCGAAAGGTTGCCTTCTTGCCCTCCTCCCTTGCCTTCTTCACGAGAGGCCACAACTTGTCTCTTGCTGCTCGATCTTCGAAAACAGAGGCTCTGAGAGTCGGAGTTTATTGTCAATTAGAAACTTGCAACCTTTAGCAGCACTCCAAATTATGTCACGGCGCTGTGAGAAGAGAATTATAATCGATCTGGTCTTCCCATCCGCCCTCTTCGGACCCAGACGATGAACAACATCGACACTGTCCTGAGAGTCCGTCTCCTACTCCAGGAGCAATCTTCCCTAAGACGTTGAGGACCACATTTCGAACATCTTCGTTGTCTTTCTCTGCAACGCCGTGCAACTTTAGAAACCATCGCCAACTGTAACGTCTGCACTCCTGTAGACTTGCTTTCAGCGATTTGTTTTCATTTCTCAGAGCGTGGACCTCAGATTCCATCTGACCGAGAGCCTTTTTATGCACTCCAACATCCAAAATAAGCTGTTGCAGAGTCGCTGTTAGACTTTTGACTTGTATAGAGGTTTCCTCGATGGTAGTTTCAAATCGCGAAATCTTCTGGAAATTTTTGTCAAGTTTTGAATCAAGCTCACGAATAGCCACCAAGACATCCTCATTACCGTTTTCACTGGATTCTGCGCGTTTCGTTTTTTTGCCGCTGGCTTCTGAGGAGTATCCGGGAGGGATGCGACAACAACCTCATTGTCAAAGTTTGGACACGTGTTCAAACCATTGTGATTCGAAATCTTTCAGAGATTTAAAATCAGCACGACTTCGAAGCTGATGCCGAATCCTCAAGCTGAACGACTGCGTCAGATGCGTCGAACGACATGGTGGCAGGCCCAGGGCGAACTTGATTCACTTTCTTCTTTCCTTTTTTTCCCATGCATAAAGAGTTTAAACAAGAATCATATAACTTTTTCAGTTAGTTTTTCTCATTATCACCAGTCCAATTAAAGGGTTATATCACCACTTCACCTTTATTTCCCTGAAGCGCAAATATACACTACCACCTACACTGCCGCCATCTTGGCCCCCATCCTGTAGCAAAAGAGTAGGCAAGCTTTGGGACATACTATCACGTCATCTTTAACGGACGGCTCTGTTGCGTGCTGCGTGCATCCTGTCACCATAAACTGCCCTGTCAATCATCTTGACACAGTTAAAATCCTCCATTCAATCTAATTTGATTTCCTACCGTATCTGGAGCACGTTTATCTGCCAGTCATGGGTCTTTCATGCGGATACTTTCCTCAGTGTTTTGCAATTTGAATATAATGATGCATTTAAAAAGTAATGGCTAAACAAGTTCACAATGCAGCTGCAGATGCTAGATCTATATCCATATGCTATTGCTATATAATGTGGAGACATTCGAATAAATTAATTTTCGTTAGGTTAGATAGTGATAATGAATCACTCAAACCTCTTTATCTAAACCTATCAGACATAACCGCGGAACTCAGCGCATGCTACCGTGTCAGTAGTTTTTAACACTTTTTACTCGTGTTTGTAGTTCTAACCGAATCCTCGTCCACCGCGCAATGGTTTGTGGGCAATATCAGCCGTAAGAGTGTGCATCGATCTACACTTCGGATTCTGACCGGAAATAGTAGACCATCCGGGTATCTTTGAAACACTCATTTCAACATACTACGGTTTGGGACGCACTAATTCTATTTTCGAATACTATTTAGGACGGATAGTATGCGAATTGAGACGCAGCAATGTCTATTAACTGCTAGCCAAAGAATCACACAATACTGTCAAACTCGTTACATGAGAAATTATAAAAAAAAAAATCACAGACAACATTTGTCACATTCATGGCATTCGAAGGTCCAGGTGGAGTTTTACGGATGGGCGGGACTTTTTGCTTTATTTTGAACATTAAGAAGCATGCAATGTAATTTCTCATACAACAAACACATAATTCACATGCCTCAACCATAACAAAAATTATTTATTTTCTGGAAAAATATATATATATATATATATATATGTAGTCAATGCCAAGACAACTTAACTTTTATTCCGTCTGTGCCCTGAAGTACACATTGATGTTTATCAATTATAAAGATAATTATGAAAGTCAAGAGAGTCTCAGTTTGTCATAAAACAAGAGTAACATTACCCAGATAGCACAATGCTGTCTGATCCTATTTACATCTGGAAGACGTATTTTAAAGAGTGTTTGCTCATCTGCAAGACGTCTATAGCACTTTTCCTGCAGATGTCAAATAGACGTTTAGAAGATGTCTCTAAGATGTAATGATTTAGAATGCACGTTAAACTGACATCTTATAAACGTCTATTTGACATCTGCAGGAAAGCTGATCTTGCAGATGAGCAAACACTCTTTAAAATATGCCCTACAGATGTAAATAGGCGACCAGACAGCCTTGTGCTATCTGGGTAAGTTTTATCAGAGCCTGTCTAACGGAGAGCCTTGGCACTTCCTATTCGCCCCATTGTGTATCATCTTGATTGCAGTTCCATTAGAATTCCACTGGAGGTGATCGCGGGCGAGAGCAGAATGAATGGGAGTCTATGGGGATAAACGGCTAAATGTGTCTCTTTCACCTGCTTGTCGTTAAATTAACAGAGATTTTATTGTTGATCCTGCAAGTTCAATATAGATTATAGGCCAAAAGTCGAATGAACGAGTACTGATGTCCTTTTGATTTCCTACAGGTTAGGCCGTTGTTGGCCAGAACACACTAGCATTCTGCTAATGTGTGACGTCATCACATTTTTGAACGGATTTTTAGAACAGATAAGAGAACTTAAAAATGCAATTTTCAGCTGAGTGTATTATCTTAGCCCTCCCTTTTGAATGCAACTTTCAAATTACTTGACAAAAAATTACATCCTGAGAAAAGTGGATTTCTGGGGGTGAAACCCCATTGACTCCCATTCATTCTGCACTCGACCGCGAGCGCCCCCGCATGGACAGAGACGTGTTACTGCAGCCAGTCCAGAACCCGGAAGTAACCAGCCAGTGCCAATTCTCTTCAATAAGGTTTTATGTGAAAATCGCTCAATGAACTACATCTCCCGAGAAGCGGGAGCTGATTGGCTGCGGGGGTGTCCTGTACGCGCCTGCGTTGGAGACTGATGACGTCACCGCTCGCTCGCGCCGTCTCCTTGTTCTACCCAGGTTCAGCGTCGAGTCTTCTGAGGCGAGGAGAGCAGTTCATGGTATTTCTCATCGTTACACACCCTTTATACAGTCTGATTAAGCGTCAGACTCATTTCTCTGTTGTTTTCATCGATCACAGCGATTTGTGCCGCGTTGTGCGACTTTTGTGGCGTCTTCCTTCTGAAATAAACATGTAGTGCAGCAGAAGCGAGCCTGAGGAGAATATGTGGAATTCATTCAGACCTGAGCGATTTTGTTGTTTGGTCAAGTCAAAGTTTAAGATCTATAAAGGGAATGAATGGATCTCGATCTCGAGTGTCATACTGGAACAGATCTGCCAAATGCTTTACATTATTTTACTTTGATTTCACATACTTTACAGCCAGATTATAAAGAGCCACGCGAGACATTAAAGCAATACCCTGCTAAATGTATACCCTTCTTTACTCTTGGAACAATGGTGCTTTTTATTTTCAAAAGTTATATGATAAATTTCAGTTTCTGCGCATATAAAATGATATTATAATGATATATTAATGAATCATAAGATCAAACTATATTTAGATTAAGTTATGCTGCCGTAATTATAAAGCTTTAAAAAGCGTTAAAAAGTTCCAGACGATAAATAAGGGTCTTAACAAGCGAAACGATCGCTCATTTAAAAAACAACAACAACTAAGTTTAAGTTTTATAAGCTCAAATGGTCACCTTGCTCTGTTCTGTGAGCTCCCTGAGGTTCACGAGTCTGGCCACTTTCATCAAATAGTGACAGACAAATAATTAATTTAACAGACATGCTGTGTATGAAATGTTCACTCAAAACACTATTCCCTAACCCCTATGTTGGGGTTAGAGAGCAGAGCACTATATAGTGAGCTCACCAGCATAATAGAAGCCACTTTCGGACACTACTCGATTCGTGTCTCGGCACCGATTGATTACATCATCTGTCAGCTGGTGCCGAGCCGGGCTGTGGGCTAAATAGATTTTTTTTTTTAAATATATTACATTATATTGAGCTTATTTCTCCAAAGTTTAAAAACTAAAAGTGATTTCTGGCCGTTTTTGTTATAATGCGCCACTCCACACGTGATAATAACTTATTTTTATGATCAGCGCAATGCATGATGGTATGTAGGGCTTAGGTTAGTGACCATCGGTTGTACACTACTTTCAAAATGCATTCTGGGATACATTGAGTGGACTATATAGGGTATAATAATCATCACTATACATTCGGACAGCACTACAAAATGGCGAGCTCACTATATAGTCTACTATAGTGAGTAATGGGAGATTTCGGACATAGCAACAGTTTTGACACAGAGCCCTTTGCTGAGGCACAAAAGCTAGCGCAGATTGCACCGGATGTGCTTTTTACCTTTTCCTGGTTATGACGTCACCCGTTTGTGACGTTCATTCTTTCCATTGTACTAGTTGATACATGCTGTAGAGGTAATCAGCAGAGGCGTTCCCAAAGCGTTATCTGGATTCAGCGCAAGTTCCTCGGAAAAAGTGAAAAGAAATGTTAGCCTTTATCTTGGGCTATGTATTTATTTTACTTCAGTATATTGCTAATAATTTGCATAGTTATTATTTGTATTTGGTGTTCCGTTTATAAAGTTTATTCAAATGTTATTTAAAAAAAATATCTCTTTTTTCCCCGCAAAATCTCTTTTTTGAAAAAGAGTGCATGAAAGTATCAGGAAGAGCTGAAATCTGTAAAGACTGAGTTTATTAAAGAGGACAGTGAGAACATGAGTGATCCAGAACCCTGCAGAATGAAACACACTGAAAATCCTGAAGAACAAAGAGGTTGGTGTTTATTCTTCATTCATTCAGTGATGCTGGAGAACATTCATGTTAGAAACATTCAAGCACTTCATCACTTTTAGATAAACAGTTAATCAATGCAATGCTACAGAAGGTTCTAGGGTGTTTCAACAAATGGTCAGTTAATGGAGATTTGAGAAATGTTTATATTGATTGTCAACATGAGATCCAGCTAAATATTATTTTATTTCGTTTTCAACAATAAAATAGGGTGACCATATTTTGATTACCAAAAACCAGGACACTCGGCCCAGCCAAACAGATGGGCCTACTCAAATGATACTCAAAGTTTACTCAAAGATACCTTATTAATTTAAATACATTTAAAGTAGGTTATGCCTCTGTATGGATAGAAAATTTTTTATATTGTTATAAGAAAACAGGACATGTCCTGGGAAAACATGACAGTTGGTCACCCTACAATAAAACAATTGTAATTTTTTTTTTATCTTATATCTGGTTCCCAATTTGCAAGCAACGTTACCAGAATATTAGTCATTTTATTCTTCTTACTGTAACTTTGGTAACAGGGTTGATGAATACAGGTAATGATACAGTTTGTGTAAAAAAAGAAAATGGGTTGAGATTATTCTCTTTTCTTCCCATCATGCAGTAGAAAAAGCCCAGATTGTCACTTCCTGTGTGTTACAGTTTTAAGAAATGCTGTTTTTGAAAGGAGGAAAATCATATCAGGAGTCACAGGGTTGAGTGAAACATGGACACAGATAATGCTAATAAAAATGGTTCATTTAAAACTAGTTAAAGCCGCGGCCACTCTACACTTTGAGCTTGTGAAGTTTCTAAAAACACTGCAACGGCTGTGAAATGACGTCACATTCTGTGGCAGATTTTTTTACTAGTGGTCGAACCAGATATATCGGTCTATATTTTAAATATCTGCATTGTCCAGAAATTTTTTCTTATTGGCCGATGTGTTGGAAGCGGGACTTTTATTTTGATGGGTGACGCAGAGAACACCAGCGCCTGAGTCTTCATTAGTTTATGATCTCTGTCAGTCATATCTAATGTTTGACAGAACTGGGGGCTTCAGAACTGGTAATCAAATAAATAAAAGTAATGCGATTGCTTTGATATTATTTGTAACAGAATAGGCAAACAATCAGCCTAAAATACTTTCTCATTTTCCTGTCAACATTCAGCAAATGCACATCTACGTCATTTAATCAAATCTCTGAATATCTAACTTTTAATTTCACAAACCTTGCAGATTTAATCGAATCCAGCTGTGGTATCTTGTGAAGTGTATATTTGTAGCCGTTACTTAAACATGTTACTGCGAGTCAAGTCACCTTTATTTATATAGTGCTTTTTTACAATACAGATTGTATCAAAGCAGCTTCACAGTGATCACATGAAAACAATAATCTATAACTCCATCAGGTGACAGAATGGAGAAATAAACCTTGGGAGATCCCAGGCTCAGTCGGGGGCCAGTTCTCCTCTGGCCAAGTGACGTCCGTGCGCAGTGAGTGAACATGAACAGAAGATCAGCTTCACAGGATATGCGATCGAAACAGTTTAAATCTTTTATTTCAAAATGTGCTGTGCTATATCCAGTTAGCCACTGTGTCATTCATGTCGTTTCCATTATGTGCTGGATGTAAAATTAGCGCTACCTTGTCAAAAGTTAAAGTAAAAAAAAGGATTTAAGATTATCAGTGCGCATGAAATAACCAGATTACTGAGTGCCCTGTTACAGTGTTTACTTCCTTTTTATTCACTTATTCATTAAACAATGTTAAACAATAACTTTATTTGTGAAAAAACAGTAATGGGATTGCAGATTCAAGAAGTTGCCATCTAAAGTATATGGCCTAAGCATGTTTATTGCAAAGTTTTTTTTTAAGTTTATTAAATGTATCTAATTTATTAAATATTGACTTTATATTGATGTATATATGGAGAGTTTGGTTCCAAAACGCTATAAATCCATTTTGATTAATTTGAGTAAAACTGTGTTTTCTTTAGCAAGAAAATGGGAAGATGACAACCACTGTTTTCTGTTTCGAATTTTCACATAGCATTTGTAGGTTATAATATCAATAAAAAATTAAATCCAGGTTTTGATTTTCAAAGATTTATTATAAAAACAGTATGTTTTTTTCCAAAATGCAATATATCCATTAATCTATTTTTTTTTTTCAAAATGCAATTAATCAAAATAAAATTTTATACACATTGAATTTCTTGTGCATACTGTTGGATTTGGAATTGACCTATGGCTAAGCCACACCCTCAAACGCGATGAGCCAATCACAGTGCGCAGCTAACCTCAATACACTCGGACATTCTCTGCTTCCACTTCCATTGAAATGCATTGGAGTTCAGTCCGTTTTCATTCGTTTTTTCTTGTTATTTCAAGTTTAAAATTGTCAAACGGTGTGCATGGGGTACATGCAAGTCTGACACTAGGTTCCTGAGAAGCTGGGCGACGGTGTGTCTTTTTTTTTTACCCTTTCCCTAGCCACATCGTCAGCTCTGGATAAAGTTATGCGGTAGCTAGACCACAACACCAACTAAACGCGGATAAATTAAACAAGGATGTCTACATCTGATCTAAGTTAAGTAAACAACGTATTTGACCGTTATCTTTTAAATCTCTAACGTAACGTTAGTCCAACATTAGACATACTCGCGTACATTAGAAAACATTAACGTTCAGCTTCTAGCTGCATTGTATATCACGTCAATTAGCTTCATTAATATCTGTAAATAACCGAGATAACAAATGTTAACAGTGTTGTGCTGAATGATTCATGTAAATACTGTAGCACCAACGGCGATGGCAACGATATGCGGGTTATCATGTTTACACTGTGACCTGTAACTTTACGTCCCTGTAGCTGAAGCTTTTCATCGACCTTCTCAACAATAAAATTATTTATATAACACACCAATGCATAGTTAATGCCCTTTAGGTGACTTCAAGATGATATATAATTTTTCTGTCTCCAAAAATCACCAATTGCCTCCTGTGAAATGTCTCCTACTGTGACAGCTGCCATAGCGCCCGTGCTTGTTTGTCCGGAGTGAGTGGAGGGGGCGTGGCTTAGCCATAGGTCAATTGGAAATTTGACTTATCTCTTAAGGCATGAGGGATAAGCAACACTCGCCCTGGATCGTTAGTTAGGCACCATGAGAACACTCGAATTTAGTTTCAATAACTTCAACAAACAACAATTATATACAAGATTACAATATGAACTTTCTCCTGAGTGTATAATGACAAGATTTAACTCGCTTTATAGGATGCACGCACACATAACACTCCAACTTGGATCAGCTCGCATTTCTTCCTCACAGGAACATTTAGCGTCATCAATTAAAAGGGCAACAAGTCTTAAAGGGGCAACGTCTTAAAAGGGCTACTTCTTAAAGGGGCTACACACGCAAAGCAGTTTGTACAGCCGCCCCCAAATTGTGTTCAATTTGACATTCAAGATGATTGTGTATTAGTTACCAATGCTGCAGGGGGTGTGTTGGCCTCTTCCATGGATGGGGGTAGAGCCACCAGTCGAGCCACAGGTCTAGTATAAACCTTCCCGTGTACGTCCACTGATCTCACTTGCGAGTCTTGGCTGGGGTGCACTTGAACAACTCTTCCAATAGGCCAATGTGCTCTGGACTGGTGGGGATCCACTATCATGACTTTCGTGCCTGTAGTTATATTAGGGTAGGTGCGGTGCCATTTCTGTCTGATCTGCAGGTTCGGAAGGTAATGGCGGATAAAGGAGGACCAGAAGTGGTCAGCAAGCACCTGGGAGTGTCTCCACCGACGACAACTTAAGCCTTCTTCTTTAAGGTATATGACTGCAGGCAGGGAGTTATCTAGCCGCCCCATGAGAAGAAGATTGGGCGTTACCGGATCAGGATCAGCCACATTAGAAGATACATACCCAAGGGGTTTTGAATTAAGGATGTTCTCCACTTCAACTAACGCAGTCCTGAGTACTTCTTCTGAGACAGTTTGTGCTCCAATGGTCACAGATAGTGCCAATTTAATGGATCTTATCTCCCTCTCCCACACTCCCCAAAATGTGGTGCTGCAGGAGGATTGAAATGGAATGCGATCTTCAATGGTGCAAGTCTTTGCTGAAGCTCAGGTGACATACACTGAAACAGCCCGGGTGGTAAGGCATTTGTAGAGGATTCCCAACCTCTTTTCTACTCGTCGACCAATCTTTACAAGTAAGGGACCAAAGCAATCCATCCCAGTTGAATGAAAGGCTGGCTTGTGGAGACGCAAACGTGCTAAAGGAAGGTCTGCCATTTTGGGAATTGTAGGTTTGTAGGGCATTCTGTACAGGCATGTTGTAAGCTGCGGATAGCTGCTCTTCCTCTTAGAACCCAGAATTGTCGTCTTATTTCTGCAAATACCCGATCAGGGCCTGGATGACAGAGTCTTTCATCATAATCTTGGAGGAGTAACTTCACAGCTGGATGTTTAGATTCTAGCACAATGGGATGTTTCAGGGCAGGATCTAAAGTTTCAGCACGTCTTAGCCTACCACCAACCCGGATTAGATTGGTAGACGGGTCATACTTCTGCAGCTAGGGTGAGTAAGCAGCTATTATGTTGAAGAGCCTTGCCTTCAGTCGTTGTACTTCCTCCGGAAAACTCTCATTTTGCACCTTCTGGAGTATGCATGTCTCTGCTGCTTGATACATGTTTGCTGTAGGTTCTCCTGACTGTCCAGCCGCTCCATGTAGCTCCTGTGCAGTAGCCTTTACTAATTCTGTCCATGTTTTGTACTTATTGCCAGTTGGTTCCTCTACAGCTACTACTCCGCAGAATACAGATTTCTTAAGCTCAGATTTGTCAATCTCAGGGCGCTCTGTCGGGTTTGTGGGCCAGCTTTCAGGTGGAAGGAGCAGGAATGTGGGCCCCTGGCTCCATCTGTTAGGATTGGCAAGTTCTTTCAGAGTCTTTTCCCTTGTGAGGTCATCTGCGGGATTCTGACCTGAATTCACATATTCATACATTGCGTGGAATGGTGCGTTGTGATTGGTTAAGCGGATATGTCGCATTTTGCAGAAAAGGGAGACTGGCGTTTGTCGCGGTTTGGAAAGAAAGGGAGAAAGCATTACATAATAACACGGCGGATATCGCATTTTACATAAAATTAAACATTGTTTTGTATCTGGTTGGTATTGAAAAGTCAGATTTTTGCAGTAACTCATTTTTTTAAAAATGGCATTTATTGCGTTTTGAAACCAAACTCTTCATATAGGAGATGGCGTTCGCAAAGGATTGAGTATAGGTCACTAGAACCAGTTCTCTCAAGTATGGCAGAGTTTGGCAAATGATCCTTCCAGCACACACCGAGTATGGAATGAAGGCAGCGGAAATGGAAGGTGTTAAGGCGATGTTCATGCCTCCTATATGTTGTTCATGTCTCACTTGCATATAGTAAGGTGCTCAATGCACATGCATGGTACACACGGACTTTGAGGAGCAATGAGAGGTTCCTGTGGAACCCAGGTAGGTGAATTTGTCTACCACAGATAGACATGTGTTGTTAATGTATACTGTAGAATTTAGGGTTGCAGGTTGGGCAAGAGATAACGGTCTTGTTGAGACTAATCTGCAAACCAAACTCTAGACATGCAGCAGCAAAAGATGAGCAGAGTAGTTGTAGATCTGCCTCTGAGTGGGCAACAAAGGCAGCATCATCAGCATAAAGCAGCTCACATACAAGAACATGGCGCACTTTAGTCTTCACCCACAGTCTGGTCAGATTGAGCAGTTTTCCAGAGCTGCGGGTATGTCGAAGGATACCCGAGTCAACAGGGAAGGCACGGCGTAGTGGGGCAGAGAAGAAAATTCCGAAAAGGGTAGAAGCAAGGACACATCCCTGCTTTACCCCACACCTTATCTGGAACTCGTCAGAGCGAGTGCCTTCAGGACTGTACAGTCGCCTTCATGCCCTCATGAAGGAAGGGAGGGGGGTGAATGGAATGCGGCCAAGTATAGGCATATAAAACATTTTCCAGAGTACTCTGGACCTCAGACTGGGCCGAAGGTTCACCTTCCACCAAGACAATGAGCCTAAGCACATCGCTAAAATAACAAAGAAGTGGCTTCACAACAACTCAGTGGCTGTTCTTGAATGGCCCAGCCAGAGCCCTGACTTAAACTTAATTGAGCATCTCTGGAGAGACCTGAAAATGGCTGTCCACCAACGTTTACCATCCAACCTGACATAACTGGAGAGGATCTGCAAGGAGGAATGGCAGAGGATACCCATATCCAGATGTGAAATACTTGTTGCATCTTTCCCAAAAAGACTCATGGCTGTATTAGATCAAAAGGGTGCTTCTACTAAATACTGAGGGAAAGGGTCTGAATACTTAGGACCATGTGATATTTCAGTTTTTCTTTTTTAAATAAATGTGCAAAAATGTCAACAGTTCTGTGTTTTTCTGTCAATATGGGGTGCTGTGTGTACAATAATGAGGGGAAAAAAGAACTTAAATGATTTTAGCAAATGACTGCAATATAACAAAGAGTGAACAATTTAAGGGGGTCTGAATACTTTCTGGACCCACTGTATAATCAATTTATAAAAAGGCATCAAATTATCAAAGCAGTTGTCTACTTTCTACTTTCATATCAGGACTCACTTTCATGTCCTTTCACTTTATTTTTCTCTCATTGAATTATATTTATGTACTGAAAATTGTTTTAACAACTTTTTCATTTCCTGTCAGACCTGATGGAAGAGAGCGAGGAGAGAGAAGAACTGAGTGAAGTGAAGGAGGAGAGAGAAGAACTGAGTGAAGTGAAGGAGGAAAGAGAAGAACTGAGTGAAGTGGAGGAGGAACATCATGTCCAACCTGGAGGAAAACATTTGAGTTGTTCAAAGACTAAACAGACATTTTTAAAGAAAAGACGAGACAAGAAATCTTTCACCTGCACTCAGTGTGGGAAGAGTCTCAAAACCAAACGTAATCTTGAGATTCACATGAGAGTTCATACTGGAGAAAAGCCATTCACCTGCACTCAGTGTGGGAAGAGTTTCAGTCAATCATCATCCCTTAATGTTCACATGATGATCCACACTGGAGAGAAGCCGTTCACATGTGATCAATGTGGAAAAACATTGCTTAGGTCATCAGAGCTGAAGGGACACCTGAGAGTTCATACGAAGGAGAAGCCGCATTCATGTTCTGTGTGTGGAAAGAGTTTTTCACTGCTGCAAACTTTATACATACATGAGAAAATTCACACTGGTGTGAGAGAGTACATGTGCTTTGAGTGTGAGAAGACTTTTACTACAGCGGAGATGTTAAAACGGCACCAGAGAATCCACACTGGAGAAAAACCTTACAAGTGTTCACACTGTGACAAGAGATTCATTCAGTCAGCACATCTGAAAAGACATGAGATGATCCACACTGGAGAACAACATTACAAGTGTTCACACTGTGACAAGAGATTCAGTCTGTCAACAAATCTGAAAAGACATGAGATGATCCACACTGGAGAAAAACCTTACAAGTGTTCACACTGCAACAAGAGATTCAATCAGTCAATAACTCTGAAAACACATGAGATGACCCACACTGGAGAAAAACCTTACAAGTGTTCACACTGCGACAAGAGATTCAGTGAGTCATCAACTCTGAAAACACATGAGAGGATCCACACTGGAGAGAAACCTTACAAGTGTTCACACTGTGACAAGAGATTCAGGAACTCATCACATCTGAAAACACATGAGAGGATCCACACTGGAGAAAAACCTTACAGGTGTTCACACTGTGACCAGAGATTCAGGAACTCATCACATCTGAAAACACATGAGAGGATCCACACTGGAGAAAAACCTTACAAGTGTTCACACTGCGACAAGAGATTCAGTGAGTCATCAAATCTGAAAACACATGAGAGGATCCACACTGGAGAGAAGCCGCATGTATTCCATCAATCTTGAAACAATTTCACATACAAACATTATCTTGATGTTCACATGTACCCCTTTTCCACAAAAAAAAGAACTTCAACTTGCAAACCGCTTCAAAACCTATTTGTTTTTCTACTGACTAGAGCGCCCAGGAACGACGTCATTACGTCACTGTGTACGTCACCATAAGTCTTAGCTAGAAACGCTTGCAAGTACAACATTAATTTGGGATTATCTCTAACTCGTGTACCAAGAAAGCTTTAAAAACAATTGTAATATGTAAGTCTTTTAATCTTTTCGTTTGACTTAATCTTTTCTGATAAGTTATGTACCCCTGTCTTGTGTCTTTTTATCTTTCCATTTATTTGTTCTATATTGTGACTGTTGTCTTCTTTGATTATAATGTCTTCAATAAAAAAATTACAAAAATAGAAACGCACTTGGCTGTGCGATCCTTTATTATGGTCAGAAAATATGTTTAGAACACATCTAAACCTGCCCCAGCCCCTGACGTAAGCATGATGAACAGTTCTAGTCCAGCAAAGAGTTGGTGCAGCTTTGGAACCAGTTCTCCTGGCCGAGAGCCAGTTATTATGGGTCTGTAATTTGCTAAGTTATTTGGATCTAATTGCGGTTTCTTAATGAGAGGTTTTATTACTGACAGCTTGAATATTTTTGGAACATGACCTAAAGATAAAGACGAGTTAATAATATTGAGGAGAGGCTCTTCCACTACCGGTAACACTTCTTTCAGTAGTTTAGTGGGTATTGGATCTAATAAACATGTTGTTGGTTTAGATGCAATGATGAGTTTATTTAGCTCTTCCTGTCCTATCGTTGTAAAGCGGTGTAGTTGTTCTAGAGGGGCCATAATTGAGGCTGAATCACAAGACACCATATAGGATTGTACGTTTATATCGTTCATACTGTCTTCGACGTTCATACTGTCTTCGGATGCTTTCTATTTTCTCATTGAAGTAATTCATAAAATCATTACTACTAAACTGTAACGGTATATTTTGCTCTGGTGATGTCTGTTTATTTGTCAGTCTAGCCACGGTGTTAAATAAAAACCTTGGATTATTTTGGTTATCTTCTATTAGTTTGCGGAGATGCTCAGCCCTGGCTGTTTTTAGAGCCTTTTTATAACGTGACATACTGTCTTTCCACGCGATTCTAAAGACCTCTAAATTAGTTTGTTTCCATTTACGCTCTAAGATACGAGTTTCTCTCTTGATAGCATGCGTATCACTGTTGTACCACGGTGCTTTAGTTTTCTCTGTAACCTTTTTTAATCTAATTGGTGCAACAATATCTAATGTACTAGTGAAAATGGTGCTCAAACTGCTAGTCATTTCATCTAATTGATCAGTTTGTTTGGGTTCACTTAGCAGCTTAGATAGATCAGGTAAGCTATTTGAGAATCTATCTATAGTGGTTGGAAGGATTGTTCTGCCTGGTCTATAACGTGGCGCAGCATGACATATTTCAGCAGTACATATTATGCAAGTTACCATGTAATGATCAGTGACATCATCACTCTGCGGTATAATATCTATATCAGTTGGATTGGTTCCATATGATATAATTAAATCTAGTGTATGATTTAGACGATGAGTGGGGCCACTGACATTTTGCTTGTTTTTGCTCATTTTTGCCCAAAGGAGTTTAATAAATCTGTAAACGCAGCCCCTAACGCATCATTTTTATTGTGTACGTGTATGTTAAAATATCCAACAATTATTGCTTTATCGACATTCACCAGTAGATCTGACAGAAAGTCTGCAAACTCTTTTAGGAATTCAGCATATGGCCCTGGAGGCCTATATACAGTGGCCAAGGCTACAGATAATATGGGTTTCTTCATTACATCTAAGAGAGTAACATTTAGCAGAAGTACTTCAAATGAATTAAACCTGTGACCTGTTTTCTGAGTAACATTAAAAATATCTTTATAGATTGTTGCAACACCGCCGCCACGACCTATCAGATGGGGCTTGTGTTGGATATGAGATTATTGTCATCACTTGTCTAAAGGCACCGGCTGGCGGCATTTAGGGTTACTGTGCATGGCGGGCAATAACGTAACCCCGCTTTGACTGTCGAGAAGATGTGTGCTGTAGAGGTTGCATTGGTGAGGGCTCATATCAACCACAAAGTATGCGTGAGCAACCTTGTGAGACCTAAAATGAAAAATGAGACACCCTACGGCCTAATGGACTTAATAAGTAGGCTACATGAAATAATAAGTACTACACAAGATTGAAAGTTATAGCCTATAGTGTGTCATTTTGTTTACAGCATCAATTTATATTGTTTCATTTGACACAACAAATGGAAAAAGTATTATTTTAAATTTTTTAAAAATTATTGATTCATTCAACAGAATATCAAAACAATTGTCATAGATTAAATAATGTGAAAAAAAGACGCACAAGATGATATTCGCCAGATACGTCACCACAACTAGCACACGGATCCCGCTAAACAAACCATTGTTTGAATGGTGACATTTGGCTACAAAACACACACAGGTAGCCTGGCATGCCAGACCTACTTCAAGATGTTAGGTCTGGAAAGTCTTCATTGACAGGGCTCAATCTAAAGGGTGGGATAAACGGTTGTCTTTCAAATTCTCTCTGCACGCAATTGGATAACGCTAAAGCGAATCAGAGCAACGAAGTAGGTGACATACTCAGCGGAGCAAGTTGATATATTCAACTTTTACAGTATCCATTGAAAATAAGGGAGATTTCCTGGAATCCATCCCAAAATAATGGATTTTTTTGTTTTTTACATGACCCCCAAACTTTAAGAATAAAACACTAATCATTAAAAGTCTATAGAGTTTATAACTAGCCTACTTATGTGTGAGAGAGAAAGAGACAGTATATATATATGTGTGTGTGTGTGTGTGTCTGTTTGTATGAGAGAGAAGAGGCAGTGTGTCATTAAAAAAATAATATCATAGAGAATGTTTAAATACTAATATCAGCTTACGAGGGAAACGGAGCCGGAGTAGTGGTGCTTGCTTGAGATGATTCGGGAGAGGTCCGTGCGCCTATACCGATCAGAGCGCGCGTTGACACAGAGTAAAGCCTTTATCCTCGACGCCACAGCACGAGTGCGGCAAAATGATCGTTTCGCCACAGTTATTTTGTAACAGCGCAGGCGGCGCCGGCCGCATCCGAGGATGAACGACTAAAACCGGGTATGTCCGAGCTTGCTCTGATCGTCTCAACTCTGGCGTCATTATGTTAAGCCCGCCCGCCGACTCTATACACGATGTGATTGGCCCTAACAGAGTTTGTTTTTTCCACTTCGAAAGTCAAAGGAGAGTTGCTAGACCACACTTTGCTCCAAAACAATTTTTGCTGCCGCTAGGGTGCGTCTAGATTTCTTGGCTAACACACAGGCATCTCGATCTAATTGCTTAGATTATTGCACCGTGATTTGTACTTTGTAGAGGGAAAATGTGTTATGTGGCGACGTCACAAATGCGACGTGTAGTCTTTCTCGTTATGTCTATTCCACAACTGCTAGCCAAAGAATCATACAATATACTGTCAAACTCGTTACATGAGAAATTATATAAAAAAAATTCACAGACAACATATTTTCACATTCATGGCACAATTCAAACGGGATCAGAAAATAATTCTTTTCTCTCATTCACAATTGACGCTTTTTCAGGTCCACTTGGAGTTTTACGGATGGGCAGGACTTACCACCTCTATAGAGAGCCTACACTTCCGGCTTATGGGACCTTATTTTGGGAAAAAAAAAAATATATATATATATATATATATATATATATATATGGTAGTCAATGCTGAGACAACTTAACTTTTTATTCTGTCTGAACTGTGCCCTGAAGTCATTGATGTTTATCAATTTAAAAGATAATTATAAAGCAATTAATTATGAAGTATAAAACAAGAGTAACATTAAGTTTTATGTGAAAATGCGCTAAATGAACTACAGCTGCGTCTCAATTCGCATATATCCGTCCTAAATAGTATTCGAAAATAGAATTAGTATGTCCCAAACCGTAGTATGTTGAAATGAGTATTTCAAAGACACCCGGATGGTCTACTATTTCCGGTCAGAATCCGAAGTGTAGATCGATGCACACTCTAACGGCTGATATTGCCCACAAACCATTGCGCGTTGGACGAGGATTCGGTTAGAACTACAAACACGAGTAAAAAGTGTTAAAAAACTACAGACACAGAGAGGCGCGCGAGTCCGCGCTGGTCCCGCGGCTGTGAGGTTTAGATAAACAGGTTTGAGTGATTAATTATCAGTATCTAACCTGACGAAAATGAATTTATTCAATGTTGTCCACATTATATTGCATATGCAGCAGCATTATGAACTTTTGTAAAGACCCGTTTAGCCATTACTTTATAAATGCATCATTATATTCAAATTGCAAACGGAGAGTCTCTGCATTAAAGACCCACGACTGGCAGATGAACGTGCTCTGAAACGGTAGGAAATCAAATTAGATAGAATCTGTCTGTCTATGGATAGAATGGAGGATTTTAACTGTGACAAGATGATTGACAGGGCAGTTTACGGTGACAGGATGCACGCAGCACGGGACAGAGCTGTCCGTTAAAGATGACAGTGATAGTATGTCCCAAAGCTTGCCTACTCTTTTTGCTGCATACTCAAAAGTATATACTTTTCTTCACAAAAAAAAGTACATACTTTTAGGGCGTAGTATAAGTAGGCGAAATGGGGACGCAGCATACATCTCCCGAGAAGCGGGAGCTGATTGGCTGCGGGGTTGTCTTGTACGCGTGTGCGTTGGAGGCTGATGACGTCACCGCTCGCTCGCGCCGTCTCCTTCTACCCTCATTGAGGTTCAGCGTCGAGTCTTCTGAGGCGAGGAGAGCAGTTCACGGTATTTCTCATCTTTACACACTCATCACACAAACTTTATACAGTTTGATTAAGCGACAGACTAATTTCTGTGTTGTTTTCATCGATCACAGCGATACTTGTGCGTCTTTTCGTACTTCCTTCTGAAATAAACAGTTAGTGCAGCAGCAGCGAGCCTGAGGAGAATATGTGGAGTTCATTCAGACCTGAGCGATTTTGTTGTTTGGTCAAGTCAAGTCAAAGTTTAAGATTTATAAAGGGAATGAATGGATCTCGATCTCAAGTGTCATACTGGAACAGATCTGCCAAATGCTCATTATTTTACTTTAATAATTTCATATACTTTACAGCCTATAATGAGCCACGCAAGACATTAAAGCAATAGCCTACTAATAAATATGTGTCCTTTACTCTTGGAACAATGGTGATCTTTATTTTCAAAAGTTATATGATAATTTTCAGTTTCTGCACATATAAAATGTTATTATAATGATATATTAATGAATCATAAGATCAAACTATATTTATAAAACGGTTAGTTCGAATCCTTGATTCTGATTGGTCAAGAGCTGTGCTTTATTCACGATAAAATACGGCTACGACCGCTTCACCCAACGGTTCTATTGATCGCTGCGCAACACTGCGGTTCTGTGTTGGTTTTATTTGAGCTTACATGCATTTTACACATTGGAACGTTGTTGCTGTTCATCCTCATGGACTATTTTTTCCAGCGGAAGGTAGGCTTAGTGATTTTACTTCAAGAAAGTTGCACTAATATTGTTTTTTACTTAAATATTGTGTGGCAACC
This sequence comes from Hybognathus amarus, assembly GCA_030378365.1. NCBI lineage: Eukaryota > Metazoa > Chordata > Actinopteri > Cypriniformes > Leuciscidae > Hybognathus > Hybognathus amarus. Next base: position 147,071 of record JAQIUQ010000211.1, read on the forward strand.
GTTTTATAAAAGCAATAAGATACTCGAGGCAAGTGCTGTATCGTGAATAAGTAACGGATGAAGTGGTTACTCCGCTTCGCGTCGTGCCTAACAATGCCCTTTAGCCGTTACTTATTCACGATACAGCACAGCCTCTCGTACCTTATTGCTTACTTAGATTAAGTTGGACACATTATGCTAGCTGCCGTAATTATAAAGCTTTAAAAAGCGTTAAAAAAGTTCCAGACGATAAATAAGGGTGTTGACAAGCGAAACGATCGCTCATTTAAAAAAAAACAAAAAAAACAACAACAACTAAGTTTAAGTTTTATAAGCTCAAATGGTCACCTTGCTCTGTTCTGTGAGCTCCCTGAGGTTCACGAGTCTGGCCACTTTCATCAAATAGTGACAGACAAATAATTAATTTAACAGACAGTTTTGACACAAAGCGCTTTGCTGAGGCACAAAAGCTAGCGCAGATTGCACCAGATGTGCTTTTACCTTTTCCTGGTCATGACGTCACCTGTTTGTGACGTTCATTCTTTCCATTGTACTAGTTGATACGTGCTTTAGAGGTAATCACGCGAGGCGTTCCCAAAGCGTTCTGGATTCAGCGCGAGTTCCCTCGGAAAAAGGGAACAGAAGTGTTAGCTTTTAGCTTTGGCTATATATTTATTTTACTTCAGTATATTGCTAATAATTTGCATAGTTATTATTGCTATTTGGTGTACTGTTTATAAAGTTTTTTTCATCTCTTTCATCAGTTTAAAATGTTATTAAATAAAAAATCTTTTTTTCCCCTCAATTTCTTTTTTCCAATCCTGCACATCATCTGTGAAGCTCCTCCCACTGCAATCACATCATCAGTGAAGCTCCTCCCACTGCAATCACATCATCAGTGAAGCTCCTCCCACTGCAATCACATCATCAGTGAAGCTCCTCCCACTGCAATTCTCCAATAAATGCTGTAAATTCCCATCAGCTACAAGTGAAGACGAGCATGAAAGTATCAGGAAGAGCTGAAATCTGCAAAGACTGAGTTTATTAAAGAGGACATTGAGAACATGAGTGATCCAGAACCCTGCAGAATGAAACACACTGAAGATCCTGAAGAACAAAGAGGTTGGTGTTTATTCTTCATTCATTCATGATGCTGGAGAACATTCATGTTGGAAACATTCAAGCACTTCATCACTTTTAGACAGTGCTGGACTGGCCATCGGGCATACCGGGCATTTGCCCGGTGGGCCGACGTGCTTTTTGGGCCGATACATCTCAAACTTTAATTTTTTTTTTATTTTTTTTTATTAACGGCCCATACAACTCATATCAGCGGCCCATTGCGTTTAGTTTTGCGGCCGCGGCGCTGGGATCTACTTTGTGCCGTTAAACGCATCGGACAAAAAAAAAAGTCAGCGAGGGTTTTTTCTTTCTCAAAGACCGGCCCATGAAACACAGAGATCCGCGGCCCATTGGTTATTTTCTTGATTGACACTGGGCTGGTCCAATCACATCTTTAATCACCTCCCCCTCTGAGCTGAGCGAGCGTGCAGTGAGTATCTGTCAAAATAGTCAGAGCGATGGAGAAGAAACGCAAGGAATATGAATGTGCAGACTAGAGATATGACTTGAAAAAAGAAACAGCCTTCAATGTCTGATGAGGACTGAGGGGGATCATGAGAGACATTAGTGAGTGTAGAGAACTGTGGTAAGCAGATTTAGGGCTACTTTCAGACCACAGGGCAGGCTGTGAGGCCATCACCCAGTTACGCATTATTTCAACATCTGCATATTTGAGGATTACGCATTTTACTAGAATTATAATGAGAGTATGAGACCCGTTTGTAAACCATATTTTCCACCGAAATAAAAGCTGAATGCTGTTTCCATCAAAATAAAATATAATGTCTTTTATATCTCTTTCAAGTAGCCGAACAGAAATTGGTTCCAAGCTAATTATGAAAGTTGCTTTTATTTTTCAGTGCATGTGTTTTACAATATATGGCTGTTACTGTCATGTGATATATTATAACTATGATTAATTATGTAGTATGCAATGTAGACAGACACTATATCCCAACTAAAAGAGTTTTGAGTTTTTCTTTGTTCAATTTGCACACTGAATATGGGTTAGAGCTTTTAATTTTGAACTCTCAAAGTGCACCAGATTGATGAATTTAACATTAAAAAGCACAACATTTTCTTACGGGGGAGCATGAACCCCCTAGACAGATAGAGGTTAACGCACTCAACGCATTATTCAGCAAAATATGGAGCGAGGAAGCAGTGCCTCAAGACTTTAAAGACGCATTGATTGTCCACATCTACAAGCGCAAGGGAGACAGAGCCTGCTGTGACAATCATCGTGGTATCTCGTTGCTCTCCACTGCAGGCAAAGTTTTGGCACGAATTTTGCTGAACCGTCTCCAACAACATGTTTATGACAGTGACATCATCCTGGAAAGTCAGTGTGGATTTCGTGCAGGCCGCGGTACTATGGACATGGTGTTTACTGCTAGGCAGATTCAGGAGAAGTGTAGAGAACAACATCTTGATCTTTATATGATCTTTATCGACCTCACAAAAGCCTTCGACTCAGTTCCCCGTACCGGGCTCTGGCTCATTCTTCATAAGATTGGATGCCCAGAGAAATTCATCAACATCATCTGTTCATTTCATGATGGTATGCTTGGTCAGGTGCTAGATGATGGCAAGCTGTCTGACCCCTTTGGCATCTCAAATGGCACCAAGCAGGGCTGTGTGCTCGCCCCACTGTTATTTAGCATATTTTTTTCCATGATGCTGTCCGTGGCTTTTAAGGACTGTGACATGGGCATTCCAATACAGTTCCGTACAGATGGCTGTGTCTTCAATCTACGCCGGCTCCAGGCTCGTACAAAGGTACATTCTGCAATTCTGCGTGAACTCCTGTATGCAGATGATTGCGTACTGATGGCGCACACTCTTACCGAAGCTCAGGCTCTATTCGATCGTTTTCGAACTGCAGCCGCTAGGTTTGGGCTCAGTGTCAGTCTAAAGAGACAGAAGTCATGTTTCAAGCGCGAACAAATTAACTTTCGATCCACCGGTAATCACATGCAGGCGAAACAGTGCTGATGGCCGTTGACAAATTCTGCTACCTCGGCAGCATTCTCGCAACTGATACGACAGCAGACTCCGACATTAGTGCTCGCATCGCAAAGGCTAGTTTTGCCTTTGGTCGACTGTCCAAGAAAGTATGGGATGAGCACGGCATTCGGCTGGACACAAAAAGTGGCAGTATATAAGGCAACCATCCTCACTGTGCTATTGTATGGATCTGAGTCCTGGACCTTGTATCGCCGGCAGATTACCAAACTTGATCAGTTCCATATGCGTTGTCTCCGTCGTATTGCACATGTCAAATGGCAGGACAAAGTCCCAAATACTGAGGTACTTCAGATCTGTGGCATCACTGGTATTGAGGCCTTCATACTTGCTGCGCAGTTTCGCTGGTCTGGACATGTTCTACGCATGGCAGATTCACGCCTGCCAAAACAGGTTTTTTATGGTCAGCTCCAGAGCGGCATGCGCTCCCAAGGAAGACAACTAAAACAATACAAGGATGGCCTCAAAGCCAATTTAAAACTATGCAACATGGACCCAAATGCCATTGAAGAGATGGCTGCAGACAGGACATCATGGCGAGCTCAGTGCCATACTTCCATACACTCCTTTGAGCTCAGCCGCATCACTAATGCAGTAGATAAACGAAGACGCAGAAAGCGCAATGCCTTAACATCTATAACAACATCTAGCCAGTTTGTGTGTGACGCCTGTGGCCGGCCATGTGCTTCAAGGATCGGCCTCTATTTCGCATCGCAGACGCACCAACAACATCTGTGACGAGATCTGTCGTGTTCGACAGCTCAGACCAATAAAAAAACAATGATTAATTATGTAGTATGCAATGTAGACAGACACTATATCCCAACTAAAAGAGTTTTGAGTTTTTCTTTGTTCAATTTGCACACTGAATATGGGTTAGAGCTTTTAATTTTGAACTCTCAAAGTGCACCAGATTGATGAATTTAACATTAAAAAGCACAACATTTTCTTACGGGGAGCATGAACCCCCTAGACAGATAGAGGTTACTATTAAAATCTTGTGAGAAAGACTGGTATTGCCAATGCAATTGGACAATTGTATTTTACACTTAGTAGTTATTTCATCTCACTCATTACATTGCATTGGTGGGTTTAAAAGGAGTTGTTGGTATACATATTCAAGGGCGTACATAGTTTGGTTGTGTTTATGTTCATATGTAGTGGGCCAGTCTCGGCCGTAATGCCCGGGCCGATTTTTTGTCCCAGTCCAGCCCTGGGGGCACAGAATGGGCAGTGAAAATAACTGCAGCATTTATGACATATCTACCCCTTGTGCATTGTTCAAATTCACTACCCTTTCGTTATGTTCGTGGCTGAAAAAAGCCACTACTTTAAACTGCTGTAAAAATGTATCAGATATTTTTTTTTACATTTTTTTGCATACATTTATTAATCAACCTCAGTCCTGATCAAAACTACTTTTTTTTTTTTAAATCTGGATTTTAACTCTTTAATTGCCAAATTCATAAATGATGTCACTGATTTGGGGAAAAAACACACAAAATGATTTATTTTCAATATAAAATATGCTTGTGGACTGGATTTTTTTTTACCTTTTATCACAGTCTTGGACATGTCAAAGATTAGAAACAACATTGGTTTTGATGCATTGTTAGTTTTTGTGCAGCAACAGATTTGAACTTTTTCTCCCTCATTTACTGTTCGTGGCTGTTTTTGCCCCATTGACTTCCATTATAACCACATTTTTTGATTGCAAAGCCATGATGCCATATAATCATGCATTTTTGATTGTTGGTGGTTTTCCCTGTTGGGAAGAGGTAAAATTAGTAATTTTTACTGTTGATAACCAGGTGGAACATTAACCCTTTAGACAGGCCTGTGCAAAAAAAGCTTAGTTTCTGCCTTTTACATGGAGTTATATGGAGTATAATAGCATAATCAAGTGTTGTATGAGTGTGTGTGAGTGAGTGAGAGAGTGTGAGAACTCACCTTGATGCGTCTGAGAAAATAAAAATATGCACTTCAGCTCTCAGTAGGGCTGTCAACTTTAGTCGTTTAGTCAACTAATCAGTTCGATGCCGTCTTGGTCGACTGTAAGATTCTTATTGGTCGACCAGTCGCATTTTTTTTTTTTTTTTTGCCAATAGAAATACATTTTCAATGATTTACTCCCTGATATTTATTCCTTTATAAAGCAGTTATTTACTACTGTATTCTAAATATAATTAGCCTATGTTTTATCCCCAACTTTAAATGCTTTTATGCTATTTCTTGTAACTGCGCCACAGTTTAGCGCACACACATAACACACTCGGGAACCGCACCTACTGGCTGCGCTGCTGCTCGTGCTCAGTAAGGGATGTACTGGTAGGTGGTTTTGCTGTATTCATTCAGTTCACGCTACTTTAGTCGACAGAATGTCCAAGAAATCTAAATCTTTTGTCTGGCTACATGTTTGTGGAGGTAGGCGACGGTGGCGACCGCGTTGCTCCATTATGAGCGCGCACATCGCGTGCCTATTTGAAATCAAACTTGAGCGCGCAAAAGACGTGAGCAGCTCTTTTAACGGCTTTATCATACTGACTCAATAGATTGTTTTCTTAATAGGTTTTTATCTGTACACTTGACTCATTTGAAAGTAGCCTAAATAATGTAACAAAACGAAATTAAACTTATATGCTATCTTACAACACAGCCTAGATTTCAGATAGTTTTTTAGGCTATTTTGTCTGTTGTTTTAAGACGCCTAACAGATCGGCTGGACAAAAGTTAACCCATAGCTTTGTAAGTAAAGAAGAATACAGCCTGTATAAACGAGAGCTTTTGTTAGGATTTTTCATTATGTGGCAGATAGCAGTTATATTATTTTTGTAGCGTGTGGTGTGATCAGGTGCGCGATTGTGACCGTCACTATAGACCAAGGACAGAGCTCCTCACTTGCAGTTAAACAAATCACTTAATTTTCAAAGAATTGTATTATTATTATAGTTTTATTTATTTTCGATGTTTTTTCGTTGTTGTTTTATAAATGCTCTATGACAATTGTTTAAAAAATGTTCAATCAAAACATCCGTTTTTTTTTGTTTTTTTTTTAGTCGACTAATCGTCGCGCAGGACAAGACCTTGGTCGACTAAGGATTTCTTCTGGTTGATTACAGCCCTAGCTCTCAGAACTACATGGAGTAAACAAAAACAAAGTAAGTGTGTTTATGCATCTGCTGCCTTTTGATGGTGAGAAATGCAGACTAAACAAAAACAAAGCAAGTGGATATTAACACTTGTCATTTGATGGTGAGAAGAGCAGCAAGCAACATGAGAAAGGGCTTGACTTGTAGTGAAGTTTTAGAGATGATTATGCAGCCTGACCCCTCCAGCGAGCTGCAGGAGGTATTGTCTTCTCACTCTGACCGCAGACTCAGGAGAGTCAGATCCTGGTTTGGATGTGGCACCCTCATCATCATCTCAAGCTTCCACTGAAGGCGAGGAGGATTCAGAGGATCCTGGATCTGGGTGGACTGGGTGAATCTTGAGAGGGACATGGTGGCCTCTGAAAATCGCACGACCACTGCGATCATCCCACAGGCAACGTGTGGACTCCCCTCTGGATCTGTAGATGCTGGCCATAATCAGTAGCCCCATGTAGGCACGGAGATCTGTGGAGTCCACCCCGCTCCAGTTTCTCATTGTGCGGTGCCCATGGAGGTTGGTCATGCTGACAATGAGGTTCAATCATCTCCTCCGTAAAAAACTAACTTGAACACAGAATCCATGTTCTGGACCCTTGTGATAGCATAGCGTGTCGGCCCTCGACTCACGCCTCTGGCAGGCTGAAGAAAGGGAGTTGTCTCCGCAGTGGTGGAAAACCATTCTTCACCCTTTCTCCCAATCCACCCAGATCCAGGATCCACAGAATCCTCCTGCTTTCAGTGAAGCTCGATCTCCACTGAAGGCGAGGAGGATTTGGAGGATCCTGTATCTGTGGACTCCACATATCTCTGTGCCTACATGGGGCTACTGATTTTGGCCAGCATCTACAGATCCAGAGGGGAGTCCACACGTTGCCTGTGAGATGATCGCAGTGGTCGTTCGATTTTCAGAGCCACCATGTCCCTCTCAAGATTCTCCCAGTCCACCCAGATCCAGGATCCTCTGAATCCTCCTTGCCTTCAGTGGAAGCTTGAGATGATGATGAGGGTGCCACATCCAAACCAGGATCTGACTCTCCTGAGTCTGCGGTCAGAGTGAGAAGACAATACCTCCTGCAGCTCGCTGGAGGGGTCAGGCTGCATAATCATCTCTAAAACTTCACTACAAGTCAAGCCCTTTCTCATGTTGCTTGCTGCTCTTCTCACCATCAAATGACAAGTGTTTATATCCACTTGCTTTGTTTTTGTTTAGTCTGCATTTCTCACCATCAAAAGGCAGCAGATGCATAAATACACTTACTTTGTTTTTGTTTACTCCATGTAGTTCTGAGAGCTGAAGTGCATATTTTTATTTTCTCAGACGCATCAAGGTGAGTTCTCACACTCTCTCACTCACTCACACACACTCATACACACACTTGATTATGCTATTATACTCCATATAACTCCATGTAAAAGTCAGAAACTAAGCTTTTTTTGCACAGGGCTGTCTAAAGGGTTAATGGTTCCACCTGGTTATCAACAGTAAAAATTACTAATTTTACCTCTTCCCAACAGGGAAAACCACCAACAATCAAAAATGCATGATTATATGGCACCATGGCTTTGCAATCAAAAAATGTGGTTATAATGGAAGTCAATGGGGCAAAAACAGCCACGAACAGTAAATGAGGGAGAAAAAGTTAAAATCTGTTGCTGCACAAAAACTAACAATGCCTCAAAACCAATGTTGTTTCTAATCTTTGACATGTCCAAGACTGTGATAAAAGGTAAAAAAAAATCCAGTCCACAATCATATTTTATATTGAAAATAAATCATTTTGGGTGTTTTTTTCCCCAAATCAGTGACATCATTTACAAATTTGGCAATTAAAGAGTTAAAATCCAGATATTTTTTTAAACATTTAGTAGTTTTGATCAGGACTGAGGTTGATTAATAGATGTATGCAAAAAAAATTGAAAAAAATATTTATCTGATACATTTTTACAGCAGTTTAAAGTAGTGGCTTTTTTCAGCCACGAACATAACGAAAGGGTAGTGAATTTGCCCAGAGTGTACTGTTGAGTTTTTGAAAAATTTCAAAGTATTTTCCCAAAATATGTGTAAAAATAAGATTTGTCACCAAAAATCATCCCATTTGCTGAAACACAGAGAAAGTTATGGCCAAATTAACACTCAAAAATACCCCATAGTGGTTGAAAAAAGCCACAACAGCACAAGGGCTACAAAAAGTCCAAGGTTAAAGGCTAACGTTTAGCTATCAAAATATTTTCGGGGGCAGAGGGCGAAAAACATACATTCACGGCTCAAATCTTGTTACAAACTATCTTTACAAATATTAAACGGACTTCATATGTTGTATCGATGAGCTAAATTAGTTTTATTAACAAATAAATCAAACGAGTAGGCTACTACGATTCGCTAAATAAAATTGAAGATATAGCCTCACGTTTTGGCTTATTAAGTTCTTCACATGTTTATCCGATACAATTTGATAGGAGGCGCTGTCTCGAAAAACGATGGGTCTGATAATTGTTGGGTTGCTGAGACAACTTAACTTTTTATTCCGTCTGAATTCACTGTGCCCTGAAGTACACATTGATTTAAAAGATAATTATGAAAGTCAATTAAAGTCTCAGTTTGTCATAAAACAAGAGTAACGTTAAGTAAGTAAAAATCGCTCAATGAACCTCTCTCGAGAAGCTGGAGCTGATTGGCTGCGGGGGTGTCCCGGTACGCGCGTGCGTTGGGGGCTGATGACGTCACCGCTCGCTCGCGCCGTCTCTTCTGCCCTCGTTGAGTTTCAGCGTCGAGTTTTCTGAGGGGAGGAGAGCAGTTCACGGTATTTCTCATCTTTACACACCCACTACACACACTTTATACAGTTTGATTAAGCGACAGACTCATTTGTGTTGTTTTCATCAATCACAGCGATACTTGTGCGTCTTTTCTGCCGTCTTCCTCCTGAAATACACATTTAGTGCAGCAGAAGCGAGTCTGAGGAGAATATGTGGAGTTCATTAAGACCTGAGCGATTTTGTTGTTTGGTCAAGTCAAAGTTTAAGATCTATAAAGGGAATGAATGATCTCGATACTGGAACAGATCTGTCAAATGCTTACATTATTTTACTTTAATTTCACATACTTTACAGCCAGATAATGAGCCACGCGAGAGGTATCGGCGGGTCTTGAAAAGTATTAAAAGGTGATAAACCAATTTTGGGAAAATTAAGACCCTTAAAAAGTATTAAAGTCTTATCACGGCTTTATAAAGTCTTACATTATGAAAGTATTTTTCTAGGGATGTAATGATTCACTCGCAACCAGTTGAAAATCGATAAAAATGTGTGATGATTCAAGTCGTAAATGTTAAACGAATCGCGATAACTTTACACGTTTTAAACATCAAGGGCGATTACTGCATAGCCTACTGTGAAGTTGTGAACCTTGCTTTATAATAGCAGCGAGCACACACTGCGCGAACTTACGCGAGTGTTTTAACTTCATTACTAAGGAACTTTTGAGCTTGTGTGAGCACTCATAGTAATGAAGTCAAAACGTTTGGTTTGAGTTTTTGTTTTCGCTCGCGACGCGCAAGTGTGTGCCATTTGTGCACGCGCTGCCAAACACATGGCGACGGAAAGCGTAGATGTTGACTCATTTTGACTCTTCGTAGACTAATAATAATCATCACCACCGTGATAAGATTATCACCTCCGTTTTCACGTAAAAGTCATTAATACAAGTGTGTGAGAGCTACAGAGATCACAAGGTGTGTCCGTGTTTCAATGGCAACCATGTGTTGTATTTAGGGCCCAAGCCCTGAAAGGGCGCAGAGCCCTATTGTTTTCCTTCCGATTATTTTTTTTTATTTTTTTTTTTTTTTTTTTTTCTAGCGACTATTCGGGCACTTTTGGGGCCCTTAACATGCTCGAAAACTCTTGAAACTTTGCACACGGGTCAGAACCCGCGGCCATCAGAGCCGGGCTGAAGCTGGTACCCGGGCGTGGCAGGGCGGCTCGTCAGCGCCCCCTGGAATGGGGTCCGAACACCTGGTCCATAACTCAAACACACTTGCATGTAATAATATGAAACTCGGTACACATGTCGATAGCAGAATTTCATCTATACCTCGCGTTCTTGCTTTTTACCCCAGCCCAACAGGAAGTCGGCTATTGAGGTTTTTTTGTAAAAACACACGCAATGAACTTTTAAATACTCCTCCTAGAGCTCTGATCCAAATTCGACGAAACTCGGTCAGCTAGAAGTCAAGACATTGAGGATGAAAGTTTGTGTGGGGATTTTTGATATCTCGAACGGTTTGGCCGTGGCGAGGAAACGAAACTATGGCGAGAAACGTGAAACAGGAAGTGTGTCATAACTTCAGCATACATTAACTGATCTGGATGAAACTTCAGCAGTGCGTTCGCTGTAAGAGGACGATCACATGGATGTGACTATTGTGAGTCAAAGTTATAGCGCCACCAACTGGCAGCAGGAAGTGTGTCACTTTCAAAATGCTTTGAAATCACCCTCTTATTTTTACCCGATTTGCTTCAAACTTCATCTGTATAATGTACATACACGGCAGATGAAGACCTATGAATGGATTCTTGATATCTTTGAAACTGTTGCCGTGGCGACGCATCAAACTTTACCATTCTTTTAGGATGCATTCTTTTAGGGATTTGAACATTTGTCCATAAATCAAACACACGTGCATGGATTAATATGAAACTCGGTACACTCATAGATCACATCAGGCCAAACAACTTTCGTGCTCTAAGTTTTACGACAGTTCAAACGGAAGTCGGGAATTATGTTTTTTTTTTAAATAATTGTCCTAGAAAAACATCAAATTACAACCCATGCTGTTACCAATCACCACCAAACTCGGTGTGCATGAAGTCAAGACATTGAGGATGCTATATTCCGGACGGATTTTTGATATCTCGAACGGTTTGGCCGTGGCGGATTTTTTTGACTAAAAAAGGACACATAAAGTGTGTTATAACTTGGTTAGTTTTACTGACAGTTACAAAACTTGCCGTGTATATTGTTCTATTCAAGCCAAACAACTTTCTAATTAACAATAATAAGCTCAAACCCACAGAAAGTCAGATATTGTAGTTTGAATATGATCATGCTCTTTCTGAGCCTAGGCCTGTCACACAGTCTGTGTGTGTGTGTGATTGAGTCTTTTGACACACAGTCTCTGTGTGTGTGTGTAGGGGGAGGGGGCTTAATAATTTCACTGTGTGTCTGGCCTGCTAAAGTAAATACATTTCTTAAGCCTGGTATTTTTTAAATAAGTTTTTGTTTTTATTTTTTTATAAGTAAAGACATATAACCTGTTTAATTGTAGTGCATTGACAATAGTTTTATATAATTAGTGTATTAATTAAATTAACTTGGTCCATAAATCAAAAAGGAAGTGTGTTAAAACTTCTGCATACATTAACTGATCTTGATGAAACTTCAGCAGTGTGTTCGTTGTAAGAGGCCGATCACATGGATGTGACTATTGTGAGTCAAATATATAGCGCCACCAACTGGCAGCAGAAAGTGTTTCACTTGCAAAATGCTTTGAAATCACACTCTTACTTTTACCCGATTTGCTTCAAACTTCATCTGTATAATGTAAACACACGCCAGATGAAGAGCTGTGAAAGCATTATTCAATATCTAAGATAATGTTGCCATAGCAACGCATCAAACTTTAACATTCCTTTTTTTTTGATGATTTTGAGTCTCTTAGCGGCTTTTGGGGCCCTTAATGGGTTTGAAAACTCTTGAAACTTTGCACACAGGTCAGATCCCACAGCCATCAGAGCCGGGAAGATGGTACCCGGGTGTGGCAAGGGGGCTAGACAGCGCCCCCTGGAACGGGGTCCAAAAACTTGGTCCATAAATCAAACACGCTTGCATGTAATAATATGAAACTCAGTACACATGTTGATCTCATCGTTTCATATATTCATATATTCTCCTCAAGCCGGACAACTTTCTAATTTACACTCATGAGCTAGGACCCACAGAAAGTCAGATATTTTGGTTTGAAAATGTTGAGTGTCTCTCTGAGCCTACACTTCTGTATGGCAAGCCCTTTTAACATTTAAAAGCTAAGTTTGACTATTCGTAATTAACATTGTAGATATCAACAACGTCTTTCGAGTCGTAATTACATTTTGGATAGTTTGTATTATCATTTAAGATATCTGTAACGTAATTGTGACTAGTCGAAACGACAGATAGAGTATGGCAAGCCGTTTTAACATTTAATCATTTTAACCTACTAGTCTCTATTTTCATGCTACTAGTACTTATTTTTCAGATACTAGTATCTATTCCATTAAGTACTAGTACTTATTCATTAGCTACTAGTGCTTATTCTTTAGATACTAGTGCCTTTTCTTTAGATACTAGTGTTTATTCTTTAGGTACTAGTACCTTTTTAAAGATACTAGTACTTATTCATTAGACACTAGTCCTTATTTATTAGATACTAGTACTTATTCATTAGATGCTAGTCCTTATTCATTACATACCAATGCTTATTAATTAGTTACTAGTACTTATTCATTAGATGCTAGTACCTATTAAATAGATACTAGTACTTATTCATTAGACACTAGTATCTATTAAATAGATACTATACTTATCATTAGACACTAGTACTTATTTCAATGGTGACTAGTAACTATTCTTTTGTTACTACTAGTCACATTTTTTCCAGTGACTTCTATGGTGATCTGTCATTCAGATATCAACTATTCAGTTCTGACTAGTATGTTAGTATGTATTCCAATTGTGGAATACATACTAGTATGTATTCCAAAGCAGGGGTTACGTTTTTGCACGTCGTGCAGAATAACCCTAAAGGCACCAAGGTGGCGGTGCCACCGGCTTTATATATATATATATATATATATATATACACACACACACATATAAATATAAGCTGCGAGCAGTCGATGGAGGGCCAAAGCCGGCGGTACCTGCCATCCCGGTGCCTTTAGGCACCGGGGTCTGCGGTGCCACCGGCTTGGGCCCGCAATCGCTGCTCGCAGCTATATTTATATATATATATTTATTTTTATTTTTCTCTTTCTCTCAATGTCGTCTACATGGATTTATTTAGTTTTTAATTAATTTGTTGAGGGTTATGGCATATTTTTGATAAATGTGTTCTTTTTTTAACTCTTTCTATTTTAATGATACAAATTATGACAAAATTAAAATCTTTCCTTTATTACAATGTAAAACTCCTGTCAATGTGGTAAAAATTTTACAGCCTTTGAGTGTCCAGCCTCTTGACCAGACAGACAGAAACACTGAGTTGAAACAACCTTGAAGGGAATTGTGTTTTTCAATGTAGTTGTATTATTTGACAAATATATTTCAAAATGAAAAAGATATGTGCAGCATTTTGTTTGAGAATTAATAAAAGAGACACTTTTTCATTTATAATTTTTGTTAAATCTCATTTGTTAAAAAAAAATTGTGAGAAAATCATATTGTGAAACCGATATCGTGAAACGTATCGCATCGTGAGTTGAGTGAATCGTTACATCCCAAATATTTTCTGAATTAGCTGTCCAACAGTTTGAGTCCCAAAAACATCATAAAAGTGTGTGAATTTAGTAATTTTTGTTAAAAATAAATGAACAGATACTTAAAAAAAACTAGGCTATTGTGGGTGTGTTCGTAAATTGCCTCTTAGAGCACCAGAACGGACAGGTCGGCGGAAGTTCAATAGCACAATGTGCGCTCTGGCATTCCCAGTGCGTATTACAACGCACCAAAATGTTTTAAGAGAAGGTTGGTGAACGCAAGAACAGAATGGGGAAGTTTTTAATAAACTTTGCTTTGATTTACTATCCCAGCCTTTTAGATTTTTTGTATCAGAGTGGTCTATAGTCTTTATCACAAACTAAAACTGTTAAGTTAAAAGTATCACTGATGTAAATGGCTATAGCTTGAAGTGGCGGTGAGGTATTAAAAAATATTAAGAAGGTCTTGAAAAAGTCTTGAAAAGGTATTCAAATTAACTTCAAGATTCCTGCATATACCCAGACATTAAGCAACACACTTCTAATAAATATGTAGGCTATATCCTTTACTCTTGGAACAATGGTGCTCTTTATTTTCAAAAGTTATATGATAATTTTCAGTTTCTGCGCATATAAAATGTTATTATAATGATATATTAATGAATCATAAGATCAAACTGTATTTAGATTAAGTTGGACACATTATGCTGCTCTAAAGCTTTAAAAAGCGTTAAAAAAGTTCCAGACGACGAATAAGGGACTTAACAAGCGAAACGATCGCTCATTTAAAAAAAAAAAAAAAAAACTAAGTTTAAGTTTTATAAGCTCAAATGGTCACCTCCCAGACAGCAAATTAGATCGTGCCGACGTTGGGGCGCATGTGCCTGCCCGACATAAAGTGCCTCGGTGAGATGTCTTATGGAGATCGGTAGCTAATCGGCAAGACATTGGGAAGACGGTGGCATTAGAATGATCGTCGACCGTGAGCCAACGTAAACCCCATATAATTATTATGACCTATTCAGCGCGATCCCACTAGAGCAGGGAAAACATTCAGACGCATGCCTCGCTCCCTTTAACTTAACACCGGAAGAGCTGATTTACGGCTGCATCACTGGAAAGGCCACAGCATGCTTGAAAATCAGCTGTCCCAGTGTTAAGTCAAAGGGAACGAGGCATCTGAATGTTTTTCGCCACTCTAGTAGGATCCCACCGTTATGTCTTATTGATTTGTTTAGGCTAACTGCTGTCAGATTGTCCCAAGGACACAAGTTGCCTATTGTCTATCAACAATCAATAACAATATGATTTGTTAATCAAAACATTTCTTCCCTAACAATTGACAATTGCAATTAAAATGAAGTGAAAGTTAAATTGAAAGTTAGTTATTGTTTGTGTAGGGTGTAACCTATTTCATACACAGTCTGACTACCTGGGAAATGTCAGTCTAACATAAAAAAATTAATGGATCAGTGATATTAAAATTAAGTTTGATGGTCATGCAAATTAAGCTACAGGAGTTTATAATTAGAGGATTTGCCAGCATACAGAATTCAGCACTGAATAAAAAAGTCTGTTTTGAGCAGTGAGGGAAGTATTTCTTAAATGCTTCTGATTGGCCATTGTGTTCAAGAAATCAACATGTCTGTTATTGGCTAAATCGCTCAATAATGCATGTTATAAATAGAAACTGTGGCCTGTAAATCATTACTACTTTGTTTTAGTTGTTCTTGCAGATGACTAAAAATCTATTAGTTTTTATATGTTTTATAAATAGATATTTCTAGATTGCGGGAGTCCTGCGAATCGTTTTATTCTCCCACAACCTGCACACACAGTCAGTGGTGGAATGTAACGAAGTACAAATACTTAGTTACTTTACTTAAGTACATTTTTCATGTATCTTTACTTAAGTAAAATAAATATTGAATACTTTTTTCTTTTACTTCGTTACATTTTGCAGCAATTATTATACTTTCTACTCCACTACATTTCTACAACTTCTTTTAAATTTTCATTACATTTTCTGATCAGTTTTTCCCCTGCCAAAACGTAATCTGACCGTCCGTTCGTCGTTGCACGTTTGTCTCACCAGTGACATTTGGTTGCCATAGATACATCAACCCGTCACACACTAGATGCGTCTTGCACGCAGTGCGTTTATCGCGTAATTTATACGCGGAAATTTGTTTTTACGTGCATAGGAAACACACCGTGTAATATACGTTTCATTAGGATTATGGCAAGCCAAGAGGTTCAGAATTACACCATAAATTAATCGCGTTTACTGCCAAACATTGTTATTAACATTTAGTAAGGATAAGCATGGTTTATATCGCCTAATTGCAAGCTTGTTTCAGAAATTGTGACAATTTTTTTCCGTCATTATTGAACATCATTATAGGAGTATTAGGTTGAATGAGTTAGAATTAAATGTTTTATTAATTATTGGAAAATAGTCATTAAGAGAATAAATTGTTATGCAAGTACTTTCACTTTTAATACTTGAAGTACATTTAAAATCAGGTACTTTTTACTTAAGTATGGTTGTCCTTGTGTTACTTCTACTTTTACTAAAGTAAATATGTCTCTGGTTATTTGTACTTTTACTTAAGTACTGAGATTCAGTACTTCCTCCATCACTGCACAGAGTGAGTGCATTACTGCCCGCACTTGGCCATCGAATCTAGTGCAGCGCCGCACTCTATTGCGTTGGGAGTGCACATCTCTAGATCAAAGGCCCGGCCCGAGGATAGTGTCGGCCCAGGTCGGGTCAAGTCCTTGCTCGGGCAGAGAATCTAAGCTCTAGTTCACGCTAAGGAACCGTCGAGTTTGGCATCCAGTCTCTTTGGTATAGACAGACAGAGAGAGATGAGGAAAACAAACAAGCATGCAAATGTAAATTATTCGCGTCCGGAAAAATTTGAGTTTGCCATGCCTCTATCATATTTGCTGAGTGACAAAAAATACCTTTTAATGACAGTGATAGACAGTTGACAGATATCTATACCAACATAAACATAAAATTTGCAACGTTACAGCACTCAGAATTAACCTGATGTTGACAATGGAGTTCTCCTGTAGCCTTATCTTGGTCAAAGATAAATATTTCCACTACATTACTGCCCTGGCCTACCTGTAAACCATTCCCTTGCAACTAGTCCACTCGCTCCACTATAAGGTATAGGCTTTCCTGATGCAAAATTAATATTACAGTAAAGGCAGAGACAGGTAAAAGTCAATTTTTTTAGGATCTTAAGCGCGTTTCCACCGCGATTACCAGGAACAATTTGTCCCAGGAACTTTTTTCACAGGAACCTTTTTTTCCCCAGACCGCTTGCTTACTGCGTTTACACCGCGTACTAAAGTACCGGTCCGAGGCGGGAAGATTATGTAGTGACGTTAAACTCATGGTTAAACTGCGTGCGACTGCTCTTCCTAGCCTGCGCGTTTGTTTTGAGTTTTGTATGGAGGAGATTCAAGCTTTGCTGCTTTTGTGTGCGATTGGTTTACTAACGAGGTAATTAACAAAACGGCAGAAAAGAGAAGAGCACCCAAAGCGTATTCAGAAAGCTTGTAATGCTAGATATAAAAGTAGACGTTTTTTATCAGCGGACATTGACCGTGAGATGGATGGGACAAACGCGCGCCATCGGGCAGAAAGAATAGCGTGGTAAGAACCAATCAGCATTGTTCAGCGCACAAGTCCCACCCCGAAAGTTCCTGAACTCTGAAAAAGTACTACCTCGCCAGCAGGGACTTTCTGGGGGGGGATTTTACCTGGAACTTCATTTAGACCCTGGTTCCTGCAGTGTAAACACACCTGAGTACCACCCCAAAGTTCCTAGTTCCTGGGGAAAGTTCCTGCGGTGGAAACGCGGCTTTAGGATGCCAATAATCAAGACAAGCAAACAGGGGAAAGTTATCACATACGTGTGTATCAACATGTGAAGACCCTAGAGATGTCCCCTACTCGTCTCAATCCAGATGGATGTGGTGCTGGTCCACTGGGGAGACCATACTGTAGTTCCAGCCGTCGTGTGTGCTGACACGCCAAGTACACTGCAGCCGTTATGCCGGACAGAAGGGGAGTCACACCAACATATGGAAAGAAGTGTAAATAGATGGAGAAGCATAGTTTACTATAAAGCTACGTCTTAGTTTGTGCTAATCTTGGCGAAAGCCGAGGACAAATCTGCATGAAGTTTTAACATCTACTCTCGTGTAATGGAAATCATGTGCAAAATAACTTTTAACTGGATTAGTTAAAGAGTGTTTCAGTTGTCTTTGAGGTTAATTAAAACGCATACTTACTGTACAAAGGCAAAGACGCTGTGTAAAATGGGCCTGGGCTCTGAAAAGAGCCTTTGGGGTGTACGTAGCTCCTGTTGAGAAAAAGAAGAAACATGAAAAGGAGTCAAATATATTGCAAATGCCTTTGTGAATTAATGTGCACTCAATTTATCTTTATTGACTAATACAGCATGTTAAGAACATGGCAAATCAGAACTGTAGGATGACTTCTAGATCGATCACTTACAAAAATCAGATGAAAATCACTCACTGAAAAACAGAAAAGACCATTCTATTTAGTTTAACTAACAAAGGTTAAGGCTCTATTTTATAGCTGTGTGTCTTCACTTACTATCAATTTACTATAACCACTTCTTTGTCTGACTGTCTAGGGGCTGTGCGCTTGTACTAAACTGGGTTATAGTAAAGTATATAAACTAAAGTATATAGTATATAAACGCACAACAAAAGAGCTGCTTTAATTTTATGTCACTTAAAACAAATTCATTAAAAATCCCTTGAGTGTAAGGTTGTTAATATTATAAGACGATGTCATTTTTGTTTGGAAAAAAGTCAGTCCATTAATTTTATGATCGTTTATTAATTTAGCCTGGTTGTTTTAAGTTAGGTTAACTTTAACGTCCTCAGACTGACGAAAAACGGGTTCCCCTCATGTCTATACTGTCAAAAATAACTCAATGAAAATATTTAATACGAGAACATATAACTAACAGTCAGTTAATAATAACTAAAGTCAACAGTTAGAAAGTTAATAGCAATCCTCCGCCGCCAATTTCTGTCATCCGTATTCGAAAACATTTCTCAGAAAACTCGACGTTTTCTAACAAAATTATATTTTTCAATAAAAAATAAGTAACGTTACATAAAACAAAATAAACACTTACTGGCCTGAAAAGTGTGTGTTTGAAAAGGATAAACACACTCACAGAGTCCGTTAATTGCCATCGAACCGATGCTGTAGACTTTAGCTGTAGACTGTAGACGATGATGAGATCACTCATGCGCATAGCTCACCCTCATATAAACGTGTGCACGCGCGTGAAGGTCTTGATGTGGACCAACGGTCGCGCAGATATTATTTATTAAAAAAAAGAAGCGGGATCGGCAACTCATCACGGTTTCATCACGGGATTCATCAACCGGGATTCATCACGGTACCTCCACCGATCTCGGAGTTGTGCGTGAAGTGGCTGTATTCATCCCGCGGCCCGCCGATGGTTTACCCACCAAAGTTTTTTTGTTGTGCAGGGAAAATCCCCTCCCGATACTTTGCCGCTGGTTACCGCCCTCCAATTGCCAACGTTGGCAAGACGTTCAGTGCTATCTGGGCTTGCTCTGTTCTGTGAGCTCCCTGAGGTTCACGAGTCTGGCCACTTTCATCAAATAGTGACTGGCTGTGTCAGACAAATAATTAATTTAACAGACAGTTTTTGCACCGGATGTGCTTTTTACCTTTTCCTGGTCATGACGTCACCCATTTGTGACGTTCATTCTTTCCATTGTACTAGTTGATACATGCTTTAGAGGTAATCACGCGGAGGCGTTATCGATTCAGTGCGAGTTTCCTCGGAAAAAGTGAACAGAAATGTTAGCCTTTATCTTTGGCTATGTATTTATTTTACTTCAGTATATTGCTAATAATTTGCATAGTTATTATTGTTATTTGGTGTTCCGTTTATAAAGTTTTTTAATCTCTTTCATCAGTTTAAAATGTTATTAAATAAAAAATCTCTCTTTTTCCCTGCAAAATCTCTTTTTTTCCAATCCTGCACATCATCAGTGAAGCTCCTCCCACTGCAATCACATCATCAGTGAAGCTCCTCCCACTGCAATTCTCCAATAAATGCTGTAAATTCCCATCAGCTACAAGTAAAGATGAGCATGAAAGCATCAGGAAGAGCTGAAATCTGTAAAGACTGAGTTTATTAAAGAGGACAGTGAGAACATGAGTGATCCAGAACCCTGCAGAATGAAACACACTGAAGATCCTGAAGAACAAAGAGGTTGGTGTTTATTCTTCATTCATTCATGATGCTGGAGAACATTCATGTTGGAAACATTCAAGCACTTCATCAAATTTAGATAAACAGTTAATCAGTGCAATGCTACAGAACGTTCTAGGGGTTTCAACAAATGGTCAGTAAATTCAACAGTTTACAAAAGTATTATTTTTTAAGAATAATCAGGAAACACCAAGTTACTGAAAGTTATATTTGTCAAATATCATAAGTTATTTATTGGTATAGAGATTCAGTAACTTTGGTAACAGGGTTGATGAATACAGGCAATGATGCAGTTTGTGTAAAAAAAGAAAATGGGTTGAGATTATTGTCTTTTCTTCCCATCATGCAGTAGAAAAAGCCCAGATTGTCACTTCCTGTGTGTTACAGTTTTAAGAAATGCTGTTTTTGAAAGGAGGAAAATCATATCAGGAGTAACAGGGTTGAGTGAAACATGGACACAGATAATGCTAATAAAAATGGTTCATTTAAAACTAGTTAAAGCCGCGGCCACTCTACACTTTGAGCTTGTGAAGTTTCTAAAGACACTGCAACGGCTGTGAAATGACGTCACATTCTGTGGCAGATTTTTTTACTAGTGGTCGAACCGATATATCGGCCTATATTTTTAATATCTGCATTGTCCAAAAATTTTTTCTGTGTTGGAAGCGGGACTTTTATTTTGATGGGTGACGCCGAGAACACCAGCGCCTGAGTCTTCATTAGTTTATGATCTCTGTCAGTCATATCTAATGTTTGACAGAACTGGGGGCTTCAGAACTGGTAATCAAATAAATAAAAGTAATGCGATTGCTTTGATATTATTTGTAACAGAATAGGCAAACAATCAGCCTAAAATACTTTCTCATTTTCCTGTCAACATTCAGCAAATGCACATCTACGTCATTTAATCAAATCTCTGAATATCTAACTTTTAATTTCACAAACCTTGCAGATTTAATCGAATCCAGCTGTGGTATCTTGTGAAGTGTATATTTGTAGCCGTTACTTAAACATGTTACTGCGAGTCAAGTCACCTTTATTTATATAGTGCTTTTTTACAATACAGATTGTATCAAAGCAGCTTCACAGTGATAACATGAAAACAATAATCCATAACTCCATCAGGTGACAGAATGGAGAAATAAACCTTGGGAGAACCCAGGCTCAGTCGGGGGCCAGTTCTCCTCTGGCCAAGTGACGTCCGTGCGCAGTGAGTGAACATGAACAGAAGATCAGCTTCACAGGATATGCGATCGAAACAGTTTAAATCTTTTATTTCAAAATGTGCTGTGCTATATCCAGTTAGCCACTGTGTCATTCATGTCGTTTCCATTATGTGCTGGATGTAAAATTAGCGTTACCTTGTCAAAAGTTAAAGTAAAAAAAAGGATTTAAAAAATAGATTATCAGTGCGCATGAAATAACCAGATTACTGAGTGCCCTGTTACAGTGTTTACTTCCTTTTTATTCACATATTCATTAAACAATGTTAAACAATAACTTTATTTGTGAAAAAACAGTAATGGGATTGCAGATTCAAGAAGTTGCCATCTAAAGTATATGGCCTAAGCATGTTTATTGTAAAGTTTTTTTTAAAAGTTTATTAATTGTATCTAATTTATTAAATATTGACTTTATATTGATGTATATATGGAGAGTTTGGTTCCAAAACGCTATAAATCCATTTTGATTAATTTGAGTAAAACTGTGTCTTCTTTAGCAAGAAAATGGGAAGATGACAACCACTGTTTTCTGTTTCGAATTTTCACATAGCATTTGTAGGTTATAATATCAATAAAAAATTAAATCCAGGTTTTGATTTTCAAAGATTTATTATAAAAACAGTATGTTTTTTTCCAAAATGCAATATATCCATTAATCTATTTTTTTTTTTCAAAATGCAATTAATCAAAATAAAATTTTATACACATTGAATTTCTTGTGCATACTGTTGGATTTGGAATTGACCTATGGCTAAGCCACACCCTCAAACGCGATGAGCCAATCACAGTGCGCAGCTAACCTCAATACACTCGGACATTCTCTGCTTCCACTTCCATTGAAATGCATTGGAGTTAGTCCGTTTTCATTCGTTTTTTCTTGTTATTTCAAGTTTAAAATTGTCAAACGGTGTGCATGGGGTACATGCAAGTCTGACACTAGGTTCCTGAGAAGCTGGGCGACGGTGTGTCTTTTTTTTTTTACCCTTTCCCTAGCCACATCGTCAGCTCTGGATAAAGTTATGCGGTAGCTAGACCACAACACCAACTAAACGCGGATAAATTAAACAAGGATGTCTACATCTGATCTAAGTTAAGTAAACAACATATTTGACCGTTATCTTTTAAATCTCTAACGTAACGTTAGTCCAACATTAGACGTACTCGCGTACATTAGAAAACATTAACGTTAGCTTCTAGCTGCATTGTATATCACGTCAATTAGCTTCATTAATATCTGTAAATAACCGAGATATCAAATGTTAACAGTGTTGTGCTGAATGATTCATGTAAATACTGTAGCACCAAACGGCGATGGCAACGATATGCGGGTTATCATGTTTACACTGTGACCTGTAACTTTACGTCCCTGTAGCTGAAGCTTTTCATCGACCTTCTCAACAATAAAATTATTTATATAACATACCAATGCATAGTTAATGCCCTTTAGGTGACTTCAAGATGATATATAATTTTTCTGTCTCCAAAAATCACCAATTGCCTCCTGTGAAATGTCTCCTACTGTGACAGCTGCCATAGCGCCCGTGCTTGTTTGTCCGAGTGAGTGGAGGGGGCGTGGCTTAGCCATAGGTCAATTGGAAATTTGACTTATCTCTTAAGGCATGAGGGATAAGCAACACTCGCCCTGGATCGTTAGTTAGGCACCATAGAACACTCGAATTTAGTTTCAATAACTTCAACAAACAACAATTATATACAAGATTACAATATGAACTTTCTCCTGAGTGTATAATGACAAGATTTAACTCGCTTTATAGGATGCACGCACACATAACACTCCAACTTGGATCGGCTCGCATTTCTTCCTCACAGGAACATTTACCGTCATCATATTAAAAGGGCAACAAGTCTTAAAGGGGCAACGTCTTAAAAGGGCTACTTCTTAAAGGGGCTACACACGCAAAGCAGTTTGTACAGCCGCCCCCAAATTGTGTTCAATTTGACATTCAAGATGATTGTGTATTAGTTACCAATGCTGCAGGGGGTGTGTTGGCCTCTTCCATGGATGGGGGTAGAGCCACCAGTCGAGCCACAGGTCTAGTATAAACCTTCCCGTGTACGTCCACTGATCTCACTTGCGAGTCTTGGCTGGGGTGCACTTGAACAACTCTTCCAATAGGCCAATGTGCTCTGGACTGGTGGGGAACCACTATCATGACTTTCATGCCTGTAGTTATATTAGGGTAGGTGCGGTGCCATTTCTGTCTGATCTGCAGGTTCGGAAGGTAATGGCGGATAAAGGAGGACCAGAAGTGGTCAGCAAGCACCTGGGAGTGTCTCCACCGACGACAACTTAAGCCTTCTTCTTTAGGGTATATGACTGCAGGCAGGGAGTTATCTAGCTGCCCCATGAGAAGAAGATTGGGCATTACTGGATCAGGATCAGCCACATTAGAAGATACATACCCAAGGGGTTTTGAATTAAGGATGTTCTCCACTTCAACTAACGCAGTCCTGAGTACTTCTTCTGAGACAGTTTGTGCTCCAATGGTCACAGATAGTGCCAATTTAATGGATCTTATCTCCTCTCCCACACTCCCCCAAAATGTGGTGCTGCAGGAGGATTGAAATGGAATGCGATCTTCAATGGTGCAAGTCTTTGCTGAAGCTCAGGTGACATACGCTGAAAC
Organism: Hybognathus amarus; assembly: GCA_030378365.1. Taxonomy (NCBI): domain Eukaryota; kingdom Metazoa; phylum Chordata; class Actinopteri; order Cypriniformes; family Leuciscidae; genus Hybognathus; species Hybognathus amarus. The sequence goes on from JAQIUQ010000211.1 coordinate 171,046, forward strand.
AGCCCGGGTGGTAAGGCATTTGTAGAGGATTCCCAACCTCTTTTCTACTCGTCGACCAATCTTTACAAGTAAGGGACCAAAGCAATCCATCCCAGTTGAATGAAAGGCTGGCTTGTGGAGACGCAAACATGCTAAAGGAAGGTCTGCCATTTTGGGAATTGTAGGTTTGGCTCTCCGACGTTGGCATTCTGTACAGGCATGTTGTAAGCTGCGGATAGCTGCTCTTCCTCTTAGAACCCAGAATTGTCGTCTTATTTCTGCAAATACCCGATCAGGGCCTGGATGACAGAGTCTTTCATCATAATCTTGGAGGAGTATCTTCACAGCTGGATGTTTAGATTCTAGCACAATGGGATGTTTCAGGGCAGGATCTAAAGTTTCAGCACGTCTTAGCCTACCACCAACCCGGATTAGATTGGTAGACGGGTCATACTCTGCAGCTAGGGTGAGTAAGCGGCTATTTTGTTGAAGAGCCTTGCCTTCAGTCGTTGTACTTTCTCCGGAAAACTCTCATTTTGCACCTTCTGGAGTTTGCATGTCTCTGCTGCTTGATACATGTTTGCTGTAGGTTCTCCTGACTGTCCAGCCGCTCCATGTAGCTCCTGTGCAGTAGCCTTTACTAATTCTGTCCATGTTTTGTACTTATTGCCAGTTGGTTCCTCTACAGCTACTACTCCGCAGAATGCAGATTTCTTAAGCTCAGATTTGTCAATCTCAGGGCGCTCTGTCGGGTTTGTGGGCCAGCTTTCAGGTGGAAGGAGCAGGAATGTGGGCCCCTGGCTCCATCTGTTAGGATTGGCAAGTTCTTTCAGAGTCTTTTCCCTTGTGAGGTCATCTGCGGGATTCTGACCTGAATTCACATATCTCCAGGCAGTGAAGTTGGTGAGCTCGTGGATTTCTGCCACCCTTGTCCCAACGAAGACTTTGAAATGGCAGGACTCTAATTGAATCCAGGACAGCACAGTGGTGGAGTCTGTCCAAAGAACTGTGTGGCGAAGTGGCAAAGTTTACTCTTTCTTCAATAGGTTTGCCAACTGAGCACCAATTACAGCAGCACAGAGCTCCAAACGGGGCATTGACAGAACTCTTTTTGGCGCTACTCTAGAACGTGCCAGTACGAATGACATGGATCTTACCAAGCTGATCTTCGGTGCGCAGGTAAGTGACTGCTTCATATGAACTCTCTGAGGCCTCACTAAACACATGAAGGTCTTGTAACAGATCTGGTTTGATCTCCCATTCGTTCCAGCTCTGAACTAAAGTTTGGGGAAGTTGGGTGTCATCCCAACTGTGCTGCTTGCTCCAAAGTTGTGGGTCGTACTCGACTTGCTAAAACTTTACAGATATCCTCATTGTGGGAGCGCCATGATTTATGGGCCGGTGACGGTAAGTCAGTACATCTACAGGGCATGACATCTGTTCTTTCATGAGCTAGCCAGAGTTCCAGACCATCCGACTCTGGCTTCACGTGGAAGATGGTGAATGGCAGATGACACATTGCTGGCCCATTGTCTCAACTCGAAGCCTCCTTCAGCTAACAGATCCCTCAGCTTGTCAACCAATTGCTTTGCCTCCTCTGGTGACGACAAACTCTGCAAACAATTGTCAACGTAAAAGCACCGTTCGATAGAGAACCTCACATCTTCGTTAGGTTGACTGTTCTCTCACATGCTGTTGTAAAGTGAACGTAGCACTACATGGGCTGCATGTTGTCCCAAATGGCAGAACCTGCCATTCGAAGACATCAGGGTGGACCTTTTTCCTTTGAGTCACGCCAGACAAAACAAAGAAGTGGTCTATCTTCTGGAAGAAGGCGGACCTGATGAAACATGCCCCGGATATCTGCTTTGATGGCCACTGCATGTTCGCGGAATCTGAGCAAGACTCCAAGAAGTGATGAACCCAAGGTGGGGCCAGTGAGGAGTGAATCATTTAAACTAAGACCACTGAACTGAAAGGAGCAATCAAACACCACACGGTTCTTTCCATTGTGGCACACCATATGGTGTGGGATGAACCATGAATAACCATGACAAGATTTAACTCACTTTATAGGATGCACGCACACATAACACTCCAACTTGGATCGGCTTGCATTTCTTCCTCACAGGAACATTTAGCGTCATCAATTAAAAGGGCAACAAGTCTCAAAGGGGCAACGTCTTAAAAGGGCTACTTCTTAAAAGGGCTACACACGCAAAGCAGTTTGTACACATAATATAAATCCATTGCTTTAATATAACAATATTCAGTAACACTTGAAGGGTACATGTCATGAATTATCATGAATTCATGGATAAATCAATCATGCATGAATTACGCATTCATTCATACATTAATATCAGGAACTAACAACGTTTTTTTAACATGTTCAACGTTTTTCATTCATGACTTCATGGATGAACAACAACTCAATTAAAACATTAACTAAGATGAGCACATCATGAATTGTTTTATTAAGCATGATCTAATGTTACTTCTGCATATCGCTGTTGTCAACCTTAGGATGTCGCCGCTGAGCTTTTTTGACGGCGATCAGCTGTAAAATGGCTTGGTTCTGCTCGGTTTTCGTTGACTTTGAATAAAACAACTGAAAGTTTTTCAAAAGATCCCCTGGGTCAGTGTGTCAGCGTGACAGAAGTTTGATGCTGTCGTGTGAGGACAAGCAACAGCCAGCATTTCCTCCTCCCGAGTGCCTCATCTTTTTTAATCTCCTCACGTAATGATTCGATTTCGATGTCCAGTTTACCCGTGCAGGATGCCTTACCCTCCGCAGGTTCACCAATGCTGTCAAAATTATGAATTTTTTGTTTGTTTGTTAATCGAAAGGACAAAATAGATGTGTAAACCTAGGAAGCCGGGTGTAGTTAAAGCGCTGTCGTTACTGTTTACATTGCGTGGAATGGTGCGTTGTGATTGGTTACAGCGGATATGTCGCATTTTGCAGAAAAGGGAGACTGGCGTTTGTCGCGGTTTGGAAAGAAAGGGAGAAAACATTACATAATAACACGGCGGATATTCGCATTTTACATACAATTTAAACATTGTTTTGTATCTGGTCGGTATTGAAAAGTCAGATTTTTGCAGTAACTAATTTTTTTAAAAATGGCATTTATTGCGTTTTGAAACCAAACTCTTCATATATATATATACATACATATATATATATATATATATATATATATATATATATATATATATATATATTATTATTATTTATTTTATTTTTTATTTTTTTTGGAAGGCTAATGTCATTCATTTGATATATATATGCCCTGTCCAACGAGATGGCATTCGCGAAGGATTGAGTATAGGTCACTAGAACCAGTTCTCTCAAGTATGGCAGAGTTTGGCAAATGATCCTTCCAGCATACACTGAATATGGAACGAAGGCAGCGGAAATGGAAGGTGTTAAGGCGATGTTCGTGCCTCCTGTATGTTGTTCATGTCTCACTTGCATATAGTAAGATGCTCAATGCACATGCATGGCACACACGGACTTTGAGGAGCAATGAGAGGTTTTTTGTTGTGCCAGACATGCTTGCTCGATTTTCCGAACATTGATGATGCCCTCCCAATGCGCATGTCAAGCTCTGCGTTCAAGGTTATTATTGTTTGATACTGTGGAACCCAGGTAGGTGAATTTGTCTACCACAGATAGACATGTGTTGTTAATGTATACTGTAGAATTTAGGGTTGCAGGTTGGGCAAGAATAACTGTCTTGTTGAGATTAATCTGCAAAACCAAACTCTAGACATGCAGCAGCAAAAGATGAGCAGAGTAGTTGTAGATCTGCCTCTGAGTGGGCAACAAAGGCAGCATCATCAGCATAAAGCAGCTCACATACAAGAACATGGCGCACTTTAGTCTTCACCCACAGTCTGGCCAGATTGAGCAGTTTTCCAGAGCTGCGGGTATGTCGAAGGATACCCGAGTCAACAGGGAAGGCACGGCGTAGTAGGGCAGAGAAGAAATTTCCGAAAGGGTAGGAGCAAGGACACATCCCTGCTTTACCTCACACCTTATCTGGAACTCGTCAGAGCGAGTGCCTTCAGACTGTACAGTCGCCTTCATGCCCTCATGAAGGGGGGGGTGAATGAATGCGGCCAAGTACAGGCATATCCTGGACGAAACATTTTCCAGAGTGCTCTGGACCTCAGACTGGGCCCGAAGGTTCACCTTCCACTAAGACAATGACCCTAAGCACATTGCTAAAATAACAAAGGAGTGGCTTCACAACAACTCAGTGGCTGTTCTTGAATGGCCCAGCCAGAGCCCTGACTTAAACTCAGTTGAGCATCTCTGGAGAGACCTGAAAATGGCTGTCCACCGACGTTTACCATCCAACCTGACAGAACTGGAGAGGATCTGCAAGGAGGAATGGCAGAGGATACCCATATCCAGATGTGAAATACTTGTTGCATCTTTCCCAAAAAGACTCATGGCTGTATTAGATCAAAATGGTGCTTCTACTAAATACTGAGGGAAAGGGTCTGAATACTTAGGACCGTGTGATATTCCAGTTTTTCTTTTTAAATAAATGTGCAAAAATGTCAGCAGTTCTGTGTTTTTCTGTCAATATGGGGTGCTGTGTGTACAATAATGAGGGAAAAATAACTTAAATGATTTTAGCAAATGACTGCAATATAACAAAGAGTGAACAATTTAAGGACCCACTGTATAATCAATATATAAAAAGGTGTCAAATTATCAAAGCAGTTGTCTACTTTCTACTTTTATACCAGGACTCACTTTCATGTCCTTTCACTTTATTTTTCTCTCATTGAATTATATTTATGTACTGAAAATTGTTTTAACAACTTTTTCATTTCCTGTCAGACCTGATGGAAGAGAGCGAGGAGAGAGAAGAACTGAGTGAAGTGAAGGAGGAGAGAGAAGAACTGTGAAGTGGAGGAGGAGAGAGAAGAACTGAGAGAAGTGAAGGAGGAGAGAGAAGAACTGAGTGAAGAGGAGGAGAGAGAGAAGATCTGAGTGAAGTGAAGGAGGAGAGAGAAGATCTGAGTGAAGTGGAGGAGGAGAGAGAAGAACTGAGTGAAATGAGGAGGAGAGAGAAGAACTGATGGAAGAGGAGGAGAGAGAAGAACTGAGTGAAGTGAAGGAGGAGAGAAGAAGAACTGAGTGAAGTGAAGGAGGAACATCATGTCCAACCTGGAGGAAAAACATTTGAGTCGTTCAAAGACTAAACAGACATTTTTAAAGAAAAGACGAGACAAGAAATCTTTCACCTGCACTCAGTGTGGGAAGAGTCTCACAACCAAACGTAATCTTGAGATTCACATGAGAGTTCATACTGGAGAAAAGCCATTCACCTGCACTCAGTGTGGGAAGAGTTTCAGTAAATCATCATCCCTTAATGTTCACATGATGATCCACACTGGAGAGAAGCCGTTCACATGTGATCAATGTGGAAAAACATTTCATAGGTCATCAGCGCTGAAGGGACACCTGACAGTTCATACGAAGGAGAAGCCGCATTCATGTTCTGTGTGTGGAAAGAGTTTTTCACTGCTGCAAACTTTATACATGCATGAGAAAATTCACACTGGTGTGAGAGAGTACATGTGCTTTGAGTGTGAGAAGACTTTTACTACAGCGGAGATGTTAAAACGGCACCAGAGAATTCACACTGGAGAAAAACCTTACAAGTGTTCACACTGTGACAAGAGATTCATTCAGTCAGCAAATCTGAAAAGACATGAGATGATCCACACTGGAGAACAACCTTACAAGTGTTCACACTGTGACAAGAGATTCAGTCTGTCAGCAAATCTGAAAAGACATGAGATGATCCACACTGGAGAACAACCTTACAAGTGTTCACACTGCGACAAGAGATTCAATCAGTCAATAACTCTGAAAACACATGAGATGACCCACACTGGAGAAAAACCTTACAAGTGTTCACACTGTGACAAGAGATTCATTCAGTCAGCACATCTGAAAAGACATGAGATGACCCACACTGGAGAACAACATTACAAGTGTTCACACTGCGACAAGAGATTCATTCAGTCAGCACATCTGAAAAGACATGAGATGATCCACACTGGAGAAAAACCTTACAAGTGTTCACACTGTGACAAGAGATTCAGTGAGTCATCAACTCTAAAAACACATGAGAGGATCCACACTGGAGAAAAACCTTACAAGTGTTCACACTGTGACAAGAGATTCAGTGAGTCATCATCTCTGAAAACACATGAGAGGATCCACACTGGAGAAAAACCTTACAAGTGTTCACACTGTGACAAGAGATTCAGGAACTCATCACATCTGAAAACACATGAGAGGATCCACACTGGAGAAAAACCTTACAAGTGTTCACACTGTGACAAGAGATTCAGGAACTCATCACATCTGAAAACACATGAGAGGATCCACTCTGGAGAGAAGCCGCATGTATTCCATCAATCTTGAAACAATTTCACATACAAACATTATTTTGATGTTCACATGTACCCCTTTTCCACACAAAAAAAGAACTGGTTTCGGAACTGGTGCTGGTTCAAAGTTGGTTCGGAGTTGGTTCAACTTGCAAACCGCTTCAAAACCTATTTGTTTTTCTCACTGACTAGAGCGCCCAGGGAACGACGTCATTACGTCACTGTGTACGTCACCATAAGTCTTAGCTAGAAACGCTTGCAAGTACAACATTACTTTGGGATTATCTCTAACTCGTGTACCAAGAAAGCTTTAAAAACAATTGAAATATGTAAGTCTATTAATCTTTTTGTTTGACATAATCTTTTCTGATAAGTTATGTACCCCTGTCTTGTGTCTTTTTATCTTTCCATTTATTTGTTCTATATTGTGACTGTTGTCTTCTTTGATTATAATGTCTTCAATAAAAAAATTACAAAAATAGAAACGCACTTGGCTGTGCGATCCTTTATTATGTTCAGAAAATATGTTTAGAACACATCTAAACCTGCCCCAGCCCCTGACGTAAGCATGATGAACAGTTCTAGTCCAGCAAAGAGTTGGTGCAGCTTTGGAACCAGTTCTCCTGGCCGAGAGCCAGTTATTATGGGTCTGTAATTTGCTAAGTTATTTGGATCTAATTGCGGTTTCTTAATGAGAGGTTTTATTACTGCCAGCTTGAATATTTTTGGAACATGACCTAAAGATAAAGACGAGTTAATAATATTGAGGAGAGGCTCTTCCACTACCAGGTAACACTTCTTTCAGTAGTTTAGTGGGTATTGGATCTAATAAACATGTTGTTGGTTTAGATGCAATGATGAGTTTATTTAGCTCTTCCTGTCCTATCGATTGTAAAGCGGTGTAGTTGTTCTAGAGGCGCCATAATTGAGGCTGAATCACAAGACACCATATAGGATTGTACGATTTATATCGTTCATACTGTCTTCGGATGCTTTCTATTTTCTCATTGAAGTAATTCATAAAATCATTACTACTAAACTGTAGCGGTATATTTTGCTCTGGTGATGTCTGTTTATTTGTTAGTCTAGCCACGGTGTTAAATAAAAACCTTGGATTATTTTGGTTATTTTCTATTAGTTTGCGGAGATGCTCAGCCCCTGGCTGTTTTTAGAGCCTTTTTATAACGTGACATACTGTCTTTCCACGCGATTCTAAAGACCTCTAAATTAGTTTGTTTCCATTTACGGCTCTAAGATGAGAGTTTTCTCTCTTGATAGCATGCGTATCACTGTTGTACCATGGTGCTTTAGTTTTCTCTAACCTTTTTTAATCTAATTGGTGCAACAATATCTAATGTACTAGTGAAAATGGTGCTCAAACTGCTAGTCATTTCCTCTAGTTCATCTGTTTTTTTGGGTTCACTTATCAGCTTAGATAGATCAGGTAAGCTATTTGAGAATCTATCTATAGTGGTTGGAAGGATTGTTCTGCCTGGTCTATAACGCGGCGCAGCATGACATATTTCAGCAGTACATATTATGCAAGTTACCATGTAATGATCAGTGACATCATCACTCTGCGGTATAATATCTATATCAGTTGGATTGGTTCCATATGATATAATTAAATCTAGTGTATGATTTAGACGATGAGTGGGGCCACTGACATTTTGCTTGTTTTTGCTCATTTTTGCCCAAAGGAGTTTAATAAATCTGTAAACGCAGCCCCTAACGCATCATTTTTATTGTGTACGTGTATGTTAAAATATCCAACAATTATTGCTTTATCGACATTCACCAGTAGATCTGAGAGAAAGTCTGCAAACTCTTTTAGGAATTCAGCATATGGCCCTGGAGGCCTATATATAGTGGCCAAGGCTACAGATAATATGGGTTTCTTCCTTACATCTAAGAGAGTAACATTTAGCAGAAGTACTTCAAATGAATTAAACCTGTGACCTGTTTTCTGAGTAACATTAAAAATATCTTTATAGATTGTTGCAACATCGTCGCCACGACCTATCAGATGGGGCTCGTGTTGGATATGAGATTATTGTCATCACTTGTCTAAAGGCACCGGCTGGCGGCATTTAGGGTTACTGTGCATGGCGGGCAATAACGTAACCCCGCTTCGACTGTCGAGAAATGTGTGCTGTAGAGGTTGCATTGGTGTGAAGGCTCATATCAACCACAAGAGTATGCGTGAGCAACCTTGAAACCTAAAATGAAATGGACCCTACGGCCTCATGGACTTAATAAGTAGGCTACATGAAATAATAAGTACTACACAAGTGTAACCCGTCTTGTCTTTCTGCGTTGTGTTCTGGGTTGTTCTCAAATAGACTCAGAGGCACGACCAAGTCACAATGCAGTTTATTATCTGCGGTCACAAACAATATGACAATGAGTGCTGCGGGACATCTGGTTAGCATCTCAGTCAAATCCAACATTGTTCTGACTCTATTAACATTAATCACATTTAACCTCTTTTCATATAGAAAAACTAAATAAATTTGTAGTCAAAACAAATACAAGGAAAATATCACAGATATTCCCAATAGAAAACACATTGTAAATTCCCCTTTGTCATACATTAATTCTCTTATATAAACTATACATATAGTTATTGAGTCATCTCAAACAAATATGCACAAACACAAAAAAACATACCTGCGGTCACAAACAATACGGCAATGAGTGCTGCGGGACATCTGGTTAGCATCTAGAAAATTAGCATCACGTCAGTACAATGTTAATGGCCGAACAGCTAGCTCACCACGTGCGGCAGCAGCTACCGAACTGCATTTAACATATAAAAACACATTATCGCGGCTCGTCGTTCATTAAGACTTACTGCAGGATTCACACATCATCATATACACTCTTACATGGTGATAAGTCAAGAAATAAGTGATGAATAACAACTCATATATCCGTTTTATTATTGGAGAAATATGACGTGCACTCACCTCAGTCAAATCCAACATTGTTCTGACTGAGGACAAACTTGCGCGGCGCAAGTCCCCGCTCTGATGACGTCACGCGCACACACTGCACTAACCCGACGCGCAGGCAGAATGAACCCAGAATGAAACTCAGTAATACAAAAAGAAATATTTTTTGGGTGGAATTCACAAGTATACAAATAAACATGCTACATTCACCCCCCCTGAATTCCACCAAAATATCAACACCCCTGAATTCCATAACAACACCAAAGATGCATTAATGTAAACTCACTCGTACCCAAACCAAACAGCAATGAGATCTAATCCCAAAGTTCAGTAAAAAAACTATCCGTAAAACAGATCAAGAGAAGAAAGAAGGTTGATCAGGCCCTCATCCTCTCAGGAACATAAAGGTGCAGCCTACACCTCTAAACATCTGGTCCCCTGGCTTGAAAAACTCCACAGTACGGTTTTTTCACATTCAAGGATGGAGAAAAACAAACAAACAAAAACGTAACAATGTGCACTCTAAATTAAACTTTCTGAGGCAAAGAGAGACCCCATAAAACAGGTTTCTGAACCATACTCTCAATAAGCCTATTGACAGACCTAACTACTCTCCCAGCTCTAGTTACAACCCTGCCTTGAACTCTGTTATTAACCGTTTGAGTCACAATAGAGTCAGCATGTGAGCAGGCTTTAGTGGGGGTAAAGTCAGTCAGACTTGTATCAACGTCAGCAGGTTCATTTGACTGAACAGGGTCTGGGTCAGACAGAGTCACTTCAGGTGGACTGGCCATGTCTTCATGAGCATGAGACTCGTCCTCAAGTTCTGGAATAGAAGCTTCTTCGGCTGCTGAAGCCACAGCAACTTGATCTGGGTCTGACAGAACCCATGAGGATGTCCGTGCCAAGGAAGACTCGCTCCAGATCGCTCAGATTATCCGTATCTCCACAAACACTTGAGCCTCCAACTTCCAGCGAGCTGACCAAAGACTGACTCTCCAGGGTGTCTTGGATAGGAAGGAAGCTCACGTCAAGCAAAAGGTTCCTGTGCACAACTTTGCTGTGGCCAGAGGCATTGCTGATTCTGTAAATGTGAGTCTTGGGGTTCCGCTCCACTACCGTATACACTGTAGGTTCCCACTTGTCGGCTAACTTCTTTTTTCCTTTTTCTCTCTTGTTCGCAAGCAGCACTCGGGCTCCAACATGTAAGGAAACCCCTCTGACCTTTTTATTGTACTGATGAGCCTGCTGTTCCTGCTCTTTAGTGGCGTGCTGCTGGGCGATGTTGGCGGCCTCAGACAGGTAAGATAGCAGGGTCTTTGAGTAGGTGCTGAAATCTGTCACAGTGAGGTCGTGCAGAACAGATTGAAAGACAACATCAACTGGGAGCCTTGGAACGCGGCCAAACATCAAGAGGAAGGGTGCATAGCCAGTTGTTTCGTGAGCAGTCGCGTTGTATGCAAATGTCAGCGTCTGGAGCTGCTGTGGCCATTCTTGCTTGGCTCTCAGAGGAAGACTCCGTATCATGTTTCCCAGTGTGCGGTTAAAGCGCTCTGTGCCTCCGTTGCCCATTGGGTGATATGCCGTTGTATGAGACTTTGCCACCCCCGACAACTGCAGCAACTCAGACACCAGCTCACTCTCAAAATTAGGGCCCTGGTCAGAGTGGATGCGCTCAGGGAACCCGTAGACACGAAAGACATGATCCCATAACTTCCTGGCCACTTGCTTAGCAGTCTGGTCTCTGCAAGGAAAGGCAAAAGCCATTTTCGTAAAGTGGTCAGTCGCCACCAGCACATCAACAGAGTTCTTGTTCTTATCCTCTGCTGACCAAAAGTCAATGCAGACCAGTTCCATGGCAGCGGAAGTTTTAATACTTTCTAAAGGGGCTCGTGCTGAGGGCTCCGGAGATTTTGCAAGTACACACCTCTCACAGCATCGCACATGCTCTCTTGTGTCTCTCTCCATACTGGGCCAGAAGAAGCGCTGTCTCGCCAGATGGAGCGTCCTCGCCTGTCCTTGATGTCCTGCCAAGTCATGGGGGGGATCCTGAAGCTGCTTATCTTCCAATTCACGCAGAGTGAGTGAGGGCAGGGTACACTGGCCTGCAGGTTGCAGCTGTTGGACATGTTGGCCAAGACAAATAGCCCTGTTCTCCACCCCACTCCTCCATGAGCTGTGAGAGGCTAGAGCAGCTCTGACTTCAGCTGCGCTGTAGGAGCCTGCAGTGTAATGTGGTGGCTCGTGCTGTTGAACTGCTTGGAGGTGTTGGACGCCCAGTCTGAATGTCTGTTGAACCTCTGCAGCCTCCGCACCTTCAGCCTCCTGCACTAGATTACCATATGGCTCATGGATCAGACGCCTGCTAACTGAAGTGGTAAAGGGATCCCGACTGAGTGCGTCTGCTACAACATTTTTTGGGCCTGGGATGTATTTCAGGTCGAAGTTGTATGAAGAAAGTTTGGCCACCCACCTCTGTTCGTATGCATCAAGTTTGGGCTTGGTCATGATGTGGGTCAGCGGGTTGTTGTCTGTCCACACAGTAAAGTTATGTCCTTTCAGCCAGTGACTGAACTTCTCAGAAACGATCCACTTCAGTGCCATAAACTCAAGACGATGAGCGGGATACCTCTGCTGTGACTTGCTGAGGGTCTTACTGGCGAAAGCAATGGGGCGAGCCTTGTCCTCCCCTACTGGCAATTGAGACAACACAGCCCCAAGCCCATCCAGGGATGCATCAACGGACAGGATGAATGGTCTTGAGAAATCGGGATGGGCCAATACAGCACAGTTGAGCAGATCTGTCTTGAGCTTCTGGAAAGCCTTCTCGCATTCAGGAGTCCAATCCGCTGCAGTCAGTTTTCTGTACATACCTGCACCTCCACCACTCCGACCAGTCCGGCCTCTCCTCTTCTGGCCTGCTGTCAAAGCAAACAGTGGCTTGGCAATGGCTGAACAGCCAGGAATGAAAGACTGGTAAAGAACACCATGCCAAGAAATGACTTCAGCCTCTTTACAGATGGGGTACGACCATCCTCCTCCATCAGAGCCTCCTTTGGCATCTTGCAGATGACATCAACTTTGTTGGGATCCACCGCAACCCCACTTTGGTCAATGACGTGGCCAAGGAACCTCACTGACCTCATCATAAGGTGGCATTTCTTGGGGCTCAGTTTGAGGTTGTTGTCTCTGAGCTTACCGAAGACCACTTGGAGCCTGTTTAGTGCTTCCTCTTCAGTGGGTGCAAAGACAAGCAGGTCATCTAAGTAGCAGAGCAGGCTGGTGAAGTTTAGGCTACCAAAGATGCTTAGCATCATACGCATGAACGAATGCTGGGCTGTTACAAAGTCCTTGCGGCATTCTGTTATATTCATATAACCCAACAGGTGTCGTGAAGGCTGTATACTTCTTGTGTTCCTCACACATTGGAACATTATAGAAGCCCGATGTCAGATCCATTGTACTGAAAACAGCATTACCTCCCAGTGCTGCTAGACAGTCGGCCTGATGAGGCAGAGGGTGAGCATCTTTTAAAGTCCGTGCATTCAGCCACCTGAAGTCTGTGCAGATTCTGAGCCCCCCATCTTTCTTTTCTTTATTTTTTTTTTTATTAAACATTTAGACATACATACAAACAAACATAGTGCAATAGTGAGCAATCTTGTAATTCCATAATTCCAGAAGTGACACAAGAGCAAAAAAGTGGTTTAAGTGTTTAATTGAAGTGTGTGTGTGTGTGTGTGTGTGTGTGTGTGTGTGTGTGTGTATGCGTAACCAAAGTAACCATTTATTATTTATTACCATTATCATTACCCTCACCGCCCCTACTCCCCACTACCACCATATTGCCAATATTGTATGTCTATTTATTTTTTCATCCCATCTCCTAATTGCCATTGTCAACCCTGCATAGAATGTAAGATGATATAATAAGATAAAAATAAGATGATATATGAAAAGATAACATTCCCCCCATGTCTCTTCAGTCCCTATCTTCTCCTAATTATTATTATATTATTATTATTATTATTGTTTGTTTATTGATTTATTTGTGTGTGTGTGTGTGTGTGTGTTAATTTCAGCGTCTAAAGTGCATTAAAAGAGGGAGTACAGTGCGAGAGTGTCTCAATTTGGGATAGAGATGCTATCCCGCTGAAACCACTTCTTACCTCCTGTCTTGCCTGCCCTGGTGTTTGTGAGATTTTCCATACATAATCCCTTTTTTTTTTTTTTTTTTTCTATTCTTTGTTGTGGTGCATTAAAAACCCATGAAAAGATAAGGGGGGGAAATTATTGCAGTAGTGATGATAATGATACTTAATTCCAATACAGCATTGACAATGGCAAAATTGATGATTATAATAGTAATAATAATAATAATAGTATTGATATTAATAATAGATGCTAATGATGATGGCAGTGGTGATAGCAATGGTGAAAGCAAAAGACAGGAACAGTAGCAGTCATGACAATGAAAAAATACAAATGAAAATAGTAATCATAACAGTAACAGTAAAGATAATAGTAACATTGATGACAGAAACAAGTTCAAACAACTAAACTGCATTAATATTCGTGGGTTGATTAAGTAGGTGGGAGGAGTCGGAGTTGAAAACAGAGAAAGGATTCATAGCTGTAAGAGGTCAGAAAGTGTTGGGCGGCAGGAGTCAGTTTCAGATGTGTAATTATGAAGGGGAGATGCGTATTCCATTGCAATGAAGTCTGTAATAAGATTTTTCCAAATGGTAACGTGTAGTTTATTTCGAGTTTTCCAGTTCATGAGGATGGTTTTCTTGGCGATGGCTAGAGCTATGAGGAGTATTTTAGAGTTTATAGTTTTATCAGTGATTATTGTGAGGTCCCCCAGCAAGCAAAGGGAAGGCGACAGTGGGATGTGGCAGCCAACTATAGTGGATAGTGCCTGTGTTACCTCTTCCCAAAAGTGTTTGATTGGAGTGCAGTGCCAGGTTGCATGAATGTATGTATCTGTAGAATTTTGATTGCAATGTGTGCAAATTTCTGATGTGAAACCCATTTTAGCTAATCTATTGCCCGTGTAATGCGTTCTGTGCAGTATTTTGTATTGTATTAACTGAAGATTCGCATTTTTGGTCATGTGATAGATGTTTTTACAGATTTGGGCCCAGAAGTTGGCATCAGGGGCTATTGAAAGATCGTTTTCCCATTTTATTGTTGGTAAGTATATCGCCTGAGGGTGGTTTGAAGTCATTTTGTATATTTTAGAGAGAAGTTTCTTTGGGGAGGAAATGTTGACCAAGTCTGATATTGCCGGTGGAAGTTCTAAGTTTGTATCTCTGATGTTTAATTTTGTCAGAACAGAAGATTTGATTTGTAGGTATTTTAAAAATTCGTTGTTCCCGATGCCATACTCCTGGGCCAGTTGTGGAAATGGTTTTAATGTGTTGGATGTAAAAATATGCTTAATGTGGGTGATACCCTTGTCCGCCCATGTGTGAAAATTCAATGTTTTTTTATTGCTTATAAAGTCACAATTATTCCACAGTGGGGTGAGGTTAGATGGAGCTAATGTGGAATTAGTGATTTGGTGAAATTTCCACCAGGCTGTCAGAGTGGTGGCTATAGTTAATGCCTTAAAACATGTGTGTTGTTTAATTGATTTGGTGAGGAACGGTATGTCAGCTATATTTAATTCTTTGCATAGTGATTGTTCTATATCTAGCCATATAATATCAGATTGGGTGGGGTGAATCCATTTGTATATATATTGCAGTTGGTTAGCCATTGAGTAATATTGGAAATTTGGTGCTTCTAGTCCGCCTTGAACCTTACTTTTTTGTAGCGTGGTGAGTTTGATCCGTGGCGTTTTATTTTTCCAGTAGAAGCGAGTTATAATGGAGTCTAGTGATTTAAACCAATTGAGTGTAGGATGAGTTGGAATCATTGAGAATAGGTAATTAATTTTCGGTAAAATCGTCATTTTTATTGCTGCTATCCTGCCGATTATGGAGATTGGGAGGTTGAGCCATCTGAGCAAATCGTCTTCTATTTTTTTTAGCAGTGGTGTGAAGTTGAGTGTTACCAACTCTGACAGTCTGGAGGAAATCCTAATGCCTAAGTAAGTGATGTGATCATGACATATAGGTATTGGTGATTGATGGGGTGCCACATCCCATTTGGTTTTATGTAAAGGAAGGATGGAAGATTTATTCCAGTTTATTGCATAATCGGATATTTTTGAGAAGGACTGGATTGTTTTAATTATTTCATGAGTCGATGTTAGGGGATCTTGTATGTATAGTAAGATATCGTCTGCATAAAGTGAGATTTTATGTGTTTGTTGTGGTGTTTCAATACCTTTGATTGCTGGGTTTTGACGGATAGCTGCTGCTAAAGGTTCAATAAAAATTGTGAATAGGGATGGAGAGAGTGGACATCCCTGCCTTGATGCCCCTGTGCAGTGTGAAGCTTTGTGATGTTAGTCCGTTCGTTGTGACTGTGGCCGATGGTGATGTGTATAAAATCTTGATCCAGTTAATAAATGACTCTCCAAAGCCGAATTTTTGTAACGTGGTGAATAAAAATTTCCAGTTGACTCTATCAAAGGCTTTTTCGGCATCTAATGTGGCAATGAGAGTATCTTTCTGTTGTATTGATGAGTAGTGCATTAAATTGTATAATCTGCGGGTATTATTGGATGCATGTCTACCTTTTATGAAGCCGGTCTGATCAGGATGGATTATGTACGGTATAATTTGTTCAATTCTATGGGCTAATGCTTTGCTAATAATTTTTATGTCAACATTTATAAGTGAGATAGGACGATAGTTGGATGTGAAGGTGTGGTCTTTGTTAGGTTTAGGAATGAGTGATATAAGTGCTGTATTCATGTGGGAAGGGAACTTTGCGTTATGTTTTATTTCTGTTATTGTTCTGCTAAATAGTGGGTATAAAGTTGACCAAAAATGTTCATAGAACTCAGCAGGGAAGCCATCTGGACCTGGTGCTTTATTATTTTGCATGCTTTTCAATGCGGAGTGAAGTTCTTTTTCGGTGATTGGTAATTCTAGGGTGTTTACTTGTTCCATGTTGAGTTTTGGTAGAGTGGTGCCATCGAGGAATTGGATTATGTCTTCTTGGTTTGGGTCCAGATCAGATGAGTATAATTTTGTATAGTAATCTTGAAATATCTTGTTTATCTCAACTGGTGAATTGGTTAGCTTCCCTGCTGAGTTTCTGATGGAGGTTATGGCTGTTCTTTCTTTATTTCTTTTAATTTGACTGGCTAAATATTTTCCGGATTTATTGCTATGGTGGAAAGTTTCTTGACGGAGCCTGTGAATCAGAAACTGATTTCTTTTGTTTATGATTTCATTAAGCAAATTTTTTTTTCTCTAATTTCTTTATAAATGCTTTCTGATTGATTATTTGCATGTAAAATTTCTAATTCCTTTATTCTTTCTTCAAGTTGGATTTCTTTTTCTCTGTCCTTTTTTTTTTAATTTACTGAATAAGATATAATTTTTCCCCGTAAAACTGCTTTCCATGTTTCCCAGAGCAGTGATGCTGACGACTTTGGAGAGTCATTTATTTTGAAAGGAAGGATGTCCACTCTCTCTTGAAGTAGCTGTCAAATTCTGGATCTTTCAAGAGTGATGTATTAAAAGGCCATCTGGTGGGGTGTTTTGGTATTGCAGATATATTCCATGAGAGGGTTACCGGGGAGTGATCGCTGATAATAATTGGATGAATTTTGGTTTCTAAGATATTTGGTATGATTGAATTACTGGTTAGAAAGAAATCAATGCGGGAGTAAGTTTGCGTGGACATTAGAATAAAAGGTGTATTCTCTGGCGAGTGGGTGTTTTAGCCTCCAACCATCGCAAAGACCAAAATCACTCATGAACTGTTTTATTGTTTTGGAAGATTGCCAAGTTTTTCCTGTATGTTTTGACCTGTTGAGTGATGGATTGATTACAGTGTTATAGTCTCCCCCTATAATTATTGGACCGTTGGAAATATTTGAAAGAGAGGAAAAGAAATTTGTAAAGAAAGAGGAATCATCAGAGTTTGGTCCGTAAATGTTGCCAATTGTAATTGGATTAATATTGATTGAAATGTTAATAATGATAAAACGGCCTTCAGGATCTGAAATGGTTGTATGGTGGTTGAACTGTGTTTTTTTGTTTATTAAGATGCATACTCCTCTTTGTTTTGAATTATAGTGGGAGGAAAAACAGTGGTTAAAATGTGTAGTTTTTAAGCTGTTTTGTGTATATTGTGAGAGGTGTGTTTCCTGTATTAGACATATATCCGCTTGTGTATTTTCTAGGTAATTTAAAACTTTATTTTTTTTGTTTGTGAACCAACCCCACGAATATTCCAAGATAAGAATTTTAACTGCATAAACTTAAAATGTACATTTCAAAGTTACCTTGTGTGAGTATAAGTCTGTGTGTATGGATGTGAATGTGGTTGTGTGTGTGTGTAAATCTATAACACCAAATGACAATTAAAACAGGGAAAACATAGATACCTATAACCAACAACAGAACATATAAACAGTGAGCAAGGCTATTTAGGTGCATTTATAATACAATGTGTGTGCATGGTGCAAGTGACTTAATGAAAGAATAGCTGTAAATGAGTATAGATTGAATATAAATTGAACATAAACGGATTGGAAGTGTTACACTGATAATTTCTGTAATTAGTAAAGCCAGGGAGTAGTGTCTTTGTCTCTAAACAATTGTCCATCAATATATAATTTGTCCACTGTGATTATTGCTTTTTTACCTTGGTTGATCATTGTCTTGCGGATGGGGAAAAGTAGCTTACGTCGGCGGTTGATCTCTTGTGGATATTGGTCGTTGAGTCCGTAATGAGTCCCTTTGAGCTGTCGTCCTTGTCGCTGAACCAGTACTTTTTGTTTGAAGTGTTCAAATTTGGCGATGATGGGGCGGGAACGGGTGGAGTTGATGAGTTTCTGTCCTAAACGGTGAACGCGATGGAAGGTGATTTGCTCCACAGTCTCCGGTGTAAGTTTGAGCTGGTTGACCAGGAAGTCCTTAACAGTTTTTTCGGGGTCCTCGGTGGGTGATTCGGGAATGCCGGAAAAGATCAGATTGTCTCTCATACTGCGTGACTGTATATCCAGGATGGTTTCTTGCATGGCTTTGTTCTCGGCGATGAACGGAGGTAAGTTCAGTGTTTACAGTTGAAAGTTTTGCAGTGAGTGTGTCCACGGAGCTTTTCAGTGATTTATTTTCTTCTGTGAGTGAATCGACTTGCTGTTGACTGTATTCCAGGCTATGGCGGAGGTGTTGAAATTCTTTGTGTAGTACTTCGATTAGTGAGAGTCTAGAGTCCAGATTAGATAATCGCTCGTTGATTGATAGCAGTACGTCGGAACAGCAGTTTGTTTGGATCGGAGTGGAAGCTGTTGGTGACGGCGGTGAATCGGTTGATAAGTTTGAATCCGAGGTGCGTGGTTTTTTGGCTTTGCGTGATCGGCCCATTGTATCGTTACAGAGTCTGTTGAAGTGATGATCAATGTAATCCTCCAGTTGGTCCAGGTCCGAGTTAGAATCCAGGTTTTGAGTCAGGTTTAAAGCGGGTGATGTTGTTACGAAAAAAAACGAGAGATGGAAAAAGAAATGGTAGAATAAATAAAAAAAAAGTTTGTCAACTATTTCTAGCAGCGGCGTGCTGCCATGTTTGTATTTTTTTGCACCAACGCACACGCACGCACTACGTCATCACGTCATCACGTTCCTCCTGTGTGTCACCCCCCCTCTTGTCGATTCTCTCCCCTCTTGTCAATTCTCCCCCTCTTGTCCGATCCCATCTTTCTTCCACACCATGACGAGAGGGGATGCATACTCACTGATGGACTTGCGGATGATCCCCCTCTCCTTCATGTCTGAGAGCACGCGTCGTAGCTGTTGGTAATGCGCTGGAGGGACTCTCCTTTATGGCATGCGAAATGGGCGATCGTCTGTCAGGCGGATGCTGTGCACAAACTCTCTCGCCTCGCCACAATCAAGTGAGTGTCTGGATAAGATATCTTCATACTCTTGAACCAGTTCGACAAGACGTTTCTTCGCCCAAAAGCTAGCTTGGCATGAGTCAATGTCCAGATCGCTCAACCCCAGGCTGGACAGGCATTCTTTGAGGTCAGCATCCGTGACAGCTGAAACTATAACACTCTCTGACTCCAAGCCCTCCATCTCACACAGACCTTGCTGAAGTCCTCCACAGCAAGACACGTGAACACATCAGCGATGATGGCATTACGTCTCAATGTAATTGGCTTCGGCGAGAGATTTGTCATCTTCAAGGGCACCCACCTGTCAGCCCACATCTCGGTGATGACACCGACCCCCAAGGATGTCCCGTGGACCTGACCTGGAACCACATGGCTCCACAATGACTGTGCTGCCTGGAGACATCGACACCTTGCTGGACAGCCTACCCCACACTAGGTGTTCGTGTTGGGGTTCCAGTGTGACAGCATGAGGCAGCTTCAAAGGGCCAATCTTGTCTGGGACATCCTCACCCTTCCATCTTGTGGAGCAGGACAGCATATCAAGGAACAGGTCACAGTCTGATGGTACTTTCTTGCCTCCAGCTGATATGAGTCTCCAGTAGCTTTCATCATTCTTCATGGTACGTGCCGAGGTGCTTGAGGACATTTGAACCGATGATGAGCTCATCACGCTGGCCCGGCACAAGCAGAACAGGAACAGCGCACTTCACTCCATACATAGACAGCTTCAAGTCATAAACACCTCTGGGACGCGTTTGCTTTCCTCCACAACCCACAGGCACAATTCTTTCGGCTGATTCTGGCTCTTTAATAAGGACTCCCGCCGCCTTGAGTAATGCTTCAGCCCCCTCACTCATTGTACAAGCCATGGATCCTGAGTCAATCATGCCCTTCAGTTCCACCTTGTCATTAACCATAACTTGGGTGTAGAATAATTCACTGAAAGCTGGCACCTCTCTTGAACCTTGAACCACGACCTGAAGACCTTCTGGTACGGCCGAACAAGCATTAACGTAAAGTAGCTCCAAGTCCTCGTTTCCAATGAGGGTTTCGTGTTGATCCCCCACACTGCCCCTCTCCAAGTGTGGGCTCTCAGTTTCCCGCTGGTGGCCCTCGTCTGGCATCAGCCTGGCCCACCCGCTTCCGTCCATACTTGTCACAGTCCTTCTTCCAGTGACCAGGAGCAAAACACGCAAGACACAGGTTTTCTCTCCTGCAATGTGCGAGTGTGGAATGTCTGACATCGTCACAGACTCTACAACTCCTCCTCTGAAAGGGCATTGGAGCATATGATGGCTCTTGTGCAGGGGCTTGGATGTTCTGATGCACCACCAAGTGATCTAGAAGACTGATCAGTGCATTCATGCTATTCACACCAACAGCTGCGGCAGTGGCTGGAGTGGCGTGACTGGACTGGGGAGCCTGAATGCATGCTGGTGACTGTGCATGTTGTGGAACAGACTGTGCTTGGGATGGTTGAGGCAAATGAACAGCAGGGTAATTGGGCACAAACTGTTCTGCCAAAGGTGAAAGCTGTTATGTTGGTGTCTGAACTGGCGCGTTAGCAACCATAGTGGCTTGAGGCAGAACGAGCCCCTGAGAAAAAGGCAGCTGAAACTGGGGCTCTGCTTGGCGCTGGTTGAGACAGCTCTGGCTCTCGTGACATGGCTGACTGGCTGTGGGTGACTGATGTGTCTCTGTGGAGCATGAGAACTGGTCAGTGTGCGCATCCTGAGTTCCCTCTGGTAGGCGTCAATGCGTTCCTGGGACCTCGCTCGTGGTCCACTCCTCAGCCGCCTTGAAGCTGAGTCTGTTAGAGAGTATGGTGTCGGGGCAAAACTTGATGAACATCATGCATACCTCCCGTCCTGGATCTTCAACACTTCGTTTCTGTCTCTTAGGCACTCGTCAGCGATATCAATGGCGTTATTCAACCTGATCCAGTAGTCCATCACCCCTTCATCTCGCAGTGGCCTGGTGTTGTAAAAGTCAGCCATTGGCATGGATGAGTAGGTCAACTCACTAAAGTGTTGTTTCAGTATGTCATAGACAAGGTTGGGAGTCGCGTCAGTAGAGTTATGTCGTAGAGTAACCCTTACTACATCTCTAGCCTTTCCCCTTAGCTTAGCTAATATCTCCTGTAGCTGCTGGTGTACTGGAACATTACTCTTACGAAAATATGTCCCTACCATTTCCACCCACTCCCGGACAGAACACTGATCACTGCTATCACCCCTATAAATAGGTGGCTCCTTAGCATCAGATTGCATTACTAGCTTTACACCGGACAAATTAAACTCTGTCGGTTGCTGTTCAGGCTGTGAACACCCCTTTTTTTCAGATGTGTCGTGTACTGTTACATCACTATTGCGTTGTAGCTGGTCTGCAATAGACTGGCCAATTTGGCTGGCTAACTCTGTAATGAGGGCTCTTACATCATCACTAGAGGCTGATGTGGTACGCTGCTCACTTGAGGAAAGACTGCGGGGAAACTGGACACGACTGGAACACGCCCTGGGAGTTCTCAACCCACCCACATCAGGCGACTGAACCTCGTCTTTGAATAACATCCCCTCCCAAACCCCACAGTATCATACACATCACGATCAAGAACCCCCGTACCCACTGGTGTATTTACTGAGTCCATTGTGCAATACTTGGGTGAAACAATGCAGTCTCCACGGTGATCGAAGTGTCGTCGATACTTGAAGAATCCAAAAGGTCACGGCACCAATGTAACCCGTCTTGTCTTTCTGCGTTGTGTTCTGGGTTGTTCTCAAATAGACTCAGAGGCACGGCCGGTCACAATGCAGTTTATTATCTGCGGTCACAAACAATATGACAATGAGTGCTGCGGGACATCTGGTTAGCATCTCAGTCAAATCCAACATTGTTCTGACTCTATTAACATTAATCACATTTAACCTCTTTTCATATAGAAAAACTAAATAAATTTGTAGTCAAAACAAATACAAGGAAAATATCACAGATATTCCCAATAGAAAACACTTTGTAAATTCCCCTTTGTCATACATTAATTCTCTTATATAAACTATACATATAGTTATTGAGTCATCTCAAACAAATATGCACAAACACAAAAAAACATACCTGCGGTCACAAACAATATGACAATGAGTGCTACGGGACATCTGGTTAGCATCTAGAAAATTAGCATCACGTCAGTACAATGTTAATGGCCGAACAGCTAGCTCACCACGTGCGGCAGCAGCTACCGAACTGCATTTAACATATAAAAACACATTATCGCGGCTCGTAGTTCATTAAAACTACTGCAGGATTCACACATCATCATATACACTCTTACATGGTGATAAGTGAAGAAATAAGTGATAATAACAACTCATATATCCGTTTTATTATCGGAGAAATCTGACGTGCACTCACCTCAGTCAAATCCAACATTGTTCTGACTGAGGACAAACTTGCGCGGCGCAAGTCCCCGCTCAGATGAAGTCAGGGCGGATCCATGTGTAGTACGCATCCAGCATCTGCAGACAGAGACATAAGGTAAAAAAATACATCTGTTAATATCTGTTGGTCTATTGTTGTTGTTACTGTATTTCATGGTAAGGCAATTTAGCCTAGTGTACTTACTGCTGCCTCCTCCATTGTGAGGGCAAACATGGCGAAATGCATTGTCGCAGTCTTGTGTTCGCCTACAGTCACGCACACCTTTCCCCCATAATTCTCTCTGGCCTCCCACCCTGCTGTCTGGGGAAAAAAAACACAAAGAGTTAATAACTGACATAAACGTTCTAATGGAATCTGTTACGGCTTATGCCCCCATGAAAACTGAGGTCTTAATGTTTACACAAACATCTTCTGATGCACGACCTTGGACACATCATCAGTGTTGTTTCCTGGAGTCACTGGGTGTTTCGGGTCTTGCAACAGACACCCTCGTCCAGGCGACCTCGACCGAGGCTGATCAGGCCCCGGCCTGTGTCCAAGTGGCATTTTACTGCCCCCACTGCTCTCCTCTCTTTAACCAGAGCCATCCGGATACCTTTTCTGCTGCCTCCACATTGTTGCCTATGGCTCTTCTTTGACTAGCACCTTTAATACCCAGCGTACCATAGGCCTTGCTCAGGGAGTAACTCGCAAATCCCCTACTGCCCACCTCTACTGGCATACACCTGGTTCTCCATCCGTTCCTCCGACAATCCTCCACCAGCTCTTGGTATTTCTCCCTTTTCTGAGCTTCCTCCATCCTCTCCTCCCAGGGCACAGTCAGCTCTAAGAATACCAGCTGTTTGGTGGCCTCAGAGACCAAGAGGATGTCAGGTCTCAATTTGGACTGGGTGATGTGTGATGGAATTTTCAGCTGCCTTTCCAGGTCAACTGTCATCACCCAGTCTCGGGCCGTGGAGAGCAAACCTACAGAGCATTTTTTGGATGTTTCCTCTGGCTTTTGTCCTTCTTTGATGAAGTGAATTGTCTTGGCTGAAGCTTGGGTGTATCGGCTGTCCTTGATCCCCTTGCTGATTGCCTCAGCAATGGATTTAAGGACCTGGTCGTGCCTCCATCGATACCGGCCCTCACCCAGCGCCTTGGAGCAGCTGCTCAGGATGTGTTCCAATGTTCCTACTTTGGAACACAGCGGGCATGCAGGTGTTTCTATTTTGCCCCATGTGCACAGGTTGGATGGACTTGGAAGGACATCATAGACCCCCTGAATCAAGAACTTGATTCTCTGGGGGTTCCACTTCCAGATATCCTTCCAGGTGATGCTTCACTACATCGCCTGCTCCCACTTCATCCAGGCGCCTTGCTGCCGCATGGCCACTGCTCTGCTGGTTCGCTCTTCCTCGACTGAAGCTCGCACCTCCTCCTGTACCAGTCTCTGCCTCTCCTTTCCACTAGCAGAGTCATATCGAGTTGCTGTTAGACTCCCGAGTCCGGCTCTGCCTTGCGCCACTGTTCCAAGGATGGCCTTGTGCTTCAGCCGCGCCTCTGCCTGCTGGACTGCCTTGGCTGCCCTCCACTTCCTCCCTGTCCTCACGACGATCCCTGCGCCGGACACTTTGGTATCTCTAGATCCAGAGTACTGAAGGTGTTCCCGTGTCCGTGCGACGATGAACTCCTCCCTGACTGAGCTAAAAGGGAGCCTGAGCTTGTTGGTGTTCCCATATAGCCCGATGTTACTCAGGCTACGCGGTAGGCCCAGCCATCTGCGTAGGTAGCTGCTCACCTTCTGCTCAAAACCGTCCACCACTGTCATGGGGACCTCATAGATAAGCAGAGGCCAGAGGATTCTTGGGAGGATTCCATGCTGGTAGACCCAGGCCTTGAATCTTCCAGGGAGCCCAGACTCTTATCCACTGTTCTCAGCCATCCCTCCAGGTCAGCACCAGTTGCCTTGATGGAGTCTCTGTCATTCAGGCTGCTGTTAAAGACCTTCCCAAGGCCCTTCACTGGTCTCTCAGTCACTGACGGGATCTGGTGTTCTCCCAGTCTGAAGTGGAATTTGTCTGTCACTTTCCCCTTCCTTAGGACCAGAGACCTGGACTTTGTAGGTTTGAAGCTCATGCGTGCCCATGACATGAGTCTCTCCAACCCCTGGAGGATCCACCTAGCTCCTGGTACCGCCGTTGTTGTTACAGTGAGGTCGTCCATGAATGCTCTTATGGGAGGTTGCCTTACTCCAGCCTTGCTGAGGGGGCCTCTGCACTCCGATTCAGCTGCCTTGACCAGCATGTTCATTGCTAGTGCAAAGAGGGTCACTGAGATGGTACACCCAGTGATTATCCCCACCTCCAGCTGGTGCCAGTCAGATGTTAGCTGGCCAGTGGAGACTCTCAAGCTAAACTTACTGTAGTAGTCCAGGATGAGGTCTTTCACCTTCTGTGGTACATGGTGCTTCTCCAGTGCAACCTCCACCAGCCTGTGGGGTATTGAGCCATAGGCGTTGGTGAGGTCCAACCAAAGTACAACCAGGTCCCCTCTGCCTTCCCTTGCTTCCCTGATAAGCTGGGTTACCACGCCCGTGTGTTCCAGACAACCAGGAACTCCTGGTATTCCTCCCTTCTGCACAGACGTGTCGATGTACTTATTTATCAACAGGAAGTTGGAGAGCCTCTTGGCCACGATGCTAAAGAAGATTTTGCTCTCCACACTGAGCAAGGAGATGACCCGGAACTGGTCGATGTTCTCAGACTTCTCTTCTTTTGGTATGCACACTCCTTCCGCATACCTCCATGGCTGGGCGATCTTCCCTCTCCTCCAGATCACCTTCAGAGCCCTCCAAAGCCGATGTAATAGCTTTGGGCAGTTCTTGTACACCTTGTAGGGCATCTCCACTTGGGCCTGGTGCTGAGCTAGATCTTGCTCTCCTCACCACTTCCTCCACTTCCCTTAGGCGGGGCTCCTTCAGGTCGAAGTTTGATGCAGGCTCTGGTTGTGTTATCAGCGCATTGCATGGTCCCAGCGTTTGTTCCCTGATGGAGTCGCTATAGGTGGCCTTAAGGTGGTAATTTATGGCATCCTTGGAGCAGGTGAGACGGCCAGCCCTCTTTTGGCCAAGGAGCTGTTTGGTCAACTTAAATGGGTTGGCCAAGAATGCTGCCCTCTTCCTGGCTCTTTCCTTCCGTCTCCTTCTGTGGAACTCCGCCCTCTGTAAGGTTAGCAGTTGTTTTCTTAGGATTGATCTCAGGTCCGCTAGGCCGGCTCTTTCGACTTCCCCCGCTGCTTTGTATTGCCTCTTTAGCAGCCTGAGTTTGTCCCTGAGGCACTGAATTTTCTTTACTCTGTGGCTTGGAGCATATGCAGAAGGAGCAGGCTTGGGTGCCTCAATTCCAAATCGCTCAGCTGCGATCTTCACTATGAGGGTCTTAACACTTACTGTAACTCCCTCTACCACTGCTGGTCTCTGCAAGTGACCAAGGATCAGGATTGCTTCGCAATAGTAGCAGAACAATGTCTTTTCATCTGATGCCACGTGGTCACCATCCAGCAGCCTCCTATAAATGGACATCATGTCTTTTTTGGCCTTCCGGAGGACTGCCTGGCACTCATGAAGGCTCTTCTCGCCCTCTTGGAACCATTCATATCTAGAATGACATACAATACAACAATGTGATTACACACCTGCCTGTATCATATAACCCCTGATGTACAGCCAGCACATAAGTTATATCAACATGGAGGAAGTCATTGAAGAAAAACAAATGGAAAGCAGATTAGCAACTGACCTTGATTTACAGATGACCAGGCTGTTGGACTTGATCACTGGCTTTCTGATGGTAGCGAGGAGGTCGATGTAGGCTTGGCACTTCCTGCAGAGGTTAGGATCTGCTGCAGACAAGTTCGGGCGAGTCTTCAAATACTGAACGAACCAGATCATGTTCTTGAAATAGTTCAGAATGGTGGCTGGGTCCATGTCGGCGCGCCGAAGTTGGGTGAGATAGTCCTTTGTTTCTGTGGACTTTAGCAGGAAGTCCAAGCTGACTTCATCCCCACTTGGCTGAATGTATCTTAACATCCTGGAGACGTTGTCTACCTGTGATGAAAGAAAAAGAGAAGTGTGAGAAGATCAGCCAGCCACACACAGACACCCCTAATAAAGCTGTGTTTTATCTGAGTTCACTTCTATTATGGAACTTAATAGTTGCTCTTCATGTGATGTGCTACGATTTCCTGGTTACTAAGAGCAATACGGACAGACTAAAAAGAAACGTAAATGAGATGCGTCTTACCTCCTGCTGGCAGTTTGGGACCTGCAGGGTGTTGATCAAGTAGCCCTTAAAGTCTCTCAACAAGGGCTCTTCTGCAGGGAACTTTGCGTAGAGCCTCATTTGCGTCATCTTGACCCTGACACTTGTGCTGTACTGCGATTGATCTCTGAAAAAATACAGTCAGAAGAAAATGAGCTCAAAGCAACCTTAAAGTTTGTTCACAGTGTTTGCACTGATGTGTGTGAGGTTTAGAACTTACTTTTGCCGTGTTCTGTCTCTTGGATTGGTGGTGCTGCCTTCGGAGCAGCTATCCTTCGCCACCGAGAAACCACCAGCTGCTTCAGAAATGACACCAGCCTCTTCAAAGCTGCCAACGACTGCTCCAGAAGGTTCACTGCCTGTGGGAACAGCAGCTGTGTTGGTGGACGCCTCTTCTGACTCCAGGTCTGCCTGGTTAGGAGCATTAGCCACAAAAAAGTCTCTTTGGCGCAGCTCTTCCAGAAGAGCCAGTCTGGATGGTCTGTGGATGGTCTGTGGGGGTAACGTTTCACCATCTCATTGTAGTCCAAGTTCCTGGCTTGCCGTGTCCACCCCTTGGCAGACTCCTTGGCCCTCATCGTCTCCTCCAGGCGTTCTTCAGGTGTGTTCTTTTTCATGCAGACTCTGCTCAGATGCGTCGTCAGTATCTCCTGTGGTTTTCCACACAGCAAGCAGTGAATGATGCGACGGTCGGATTTCTGGCTGTGAGACAAAGCAGACGCACCAAATCTTACACGTGAAAATGAATGAAGACAGTGAATTCTTAAAACAGAGGCCTAATGTGAACCTTGGCCAGCAAAACTTATCATAGAAAGCGACTGTAATGCTACCAGAACCAGTTGTTATTTTACTTTTATTGATTTGAATTTCACCCCTGTACCTCCCAATAAAAATTGCTCCTTGAGCATTAACTGTTTCAAGTCCCCCTTTAGTCTGTATTCAAACTAGCCAATCAGAACTCAGCTCACCATTGACTCTGTTTCTCATCTCAAGAACTAAAATAGGTGTGAATTGGTCATGTGCTTTAGCATGCACCAGGCCTCTGTCTTAAGAAGGCTCAAAAACTCTTTAACTATATATTCAATCTAATAAAGTTGTAATGTAACCTTTGATTGATCATGTTAATAAAATAGGTGTTAGGGCCACAATATAAAGTGGGTCCCTTTTCTCATTTGTGATCATGAACATGCATGCAAAGTTTCAACATGCTGTTGTGTTTTGTCATCTAAAACAAAGAGAGAAACTTATCCTTTAGTGTTTACAACATTAGTTTCTCAATATAAGTTTTATCAATGTTTTTATCCATACTTTGTGGCATGTGGCAACTGGCATGTAGCAATAACAAGTAAATAACAGCATATAACAACACACATAGGACAAATCATCTAGAGAAAAGAAATATGAACTTACTTGTTTGATTCAGATGCCATTTTCCAAAAAAGTTCAAGATAAATTAATACTACTTAGTTAGCAAGTATGTGTTACATGGATTTAAAAAGTGACAGTAAAGATTTCGATCATTAGAAAATATTTTTATTTTGAATTGAATGTAATAAATATTGTTGTAGGATTACATATCCTTATTTAAATGTTTAATTTAGGTTCCAATACAATAGTATAAAAACTGAGGAAGTTTATTAGTGTGAATTTTGTAACTAAGGTAAATTGTCACAAACCTGCCTGTTCCTGTCTGTCCTGGTCTCTCGTATCGTAAGTGAAATGAGTCGCGAGTACTGAGACTCCCACCATTTGTCTCTATGATAATGTTATGGATTGAGCAATCTAGTCAGGCTGATTAAATTAGCATCTCAAGGCTCTGAATAACTGGTATGATGATGAGATCAGGACTGGGAATTTCCGGTAACGAGCTGAATCCTATGCCTCATTTACATGCTTTGTTTCAGAGTGTCTACACCTCTGTGTAACCCCTCCCCCTTGTAAGATATATCAACTTAAATGTATACTGCTTTAGTTGGCTAAGATTTTTGGACGAAGCAGACAACAGCGAAGCAACAGCAATAAAGATTCCTGCTTAAGATTATTCCGAGTCTCCTGGTCTTCACTTCTGAGTTCCTACACTTGAGAAGAAAAAGGTTTTCAACAAACCATCGGGGTGGAACATTTTCTTGATTTTTATATATAGGCTATTATTACTATAATTAAACACAAATGTCACATGAGTGCAAAATAACAGCATTTATTAATTTACAAAGATTTTGCCAAGGTGTTTGTGTGTGTTTGTTTCAGACAATAAGATTGGAAACAGAGACCAGTGACAGTGGTGTAAACTCTTTCTGTGGAAGTGGGAGTTTGGTAAGTTGAAATAATATTGATAGAAAATGCTTTTTCATTTGGCCAAATCTTAATATTTATTAACTTGATTAATAATAAATTAAAAGGACAGACAAACCATGATTACTTCTGCATCAACTGTGGATACTACAGTGGTAATCATGGAGTATTTGTGTGCCTTGTAAGTTACTTCACTGGACAGTACCTAGAACTTATATCTTTATGCTAGTTTTTTTACTATGAATTACATTTGTGTCTTTTTAGTCTTGTGAAATAAATCTCCCCCTGATGACGTTGAGGGACACACCAACATCGTGTCCTTCAGGGAGCAGTGACACGGGAGATGGTTGGGGATTCCTTCAAAGTAAGTTGTTATTTTCTTTATTATTATGGTGGATTCATTGTTTTGTTGTTAATAGTAAAAGTGTTGCGTGTTAACTTGTGTGCTGCACAATGTTGGGGACACTTTATAAATGGTGGCAGGAATAAACCCTTCGTAGTTCCTCCAGGGTATGATTGTTGGGCTCCACCAACACAAGGAAATCTGAAATGGTGTTAAACACTGAATTTGCAAAAGTTTAGAAAACCAAGCCATGTGACATGCCTGATCTTCAGATAATCCGAAACACAACACATCTTACCCTGCATGCGATTCTTTATGACATCATTTTACCTTCGTAGTAGTTATCAAACTAGCTATATTTAGATTAATTTGGACATATTATGTTGCTGTAATTATTTATCTCTATGGTTTATGAAGATGAGTGTCTTTAGTGATTGTTTTTGTGTTATTGATGTTTTATCCATGTCATAGTGAGAAATAACAGTATTTTCTTTCAGTTGAGCAGTTTAACAGGCTTTTTATCAAATATCTCGACTCAAATAATGTGTAAACAATCAGAATAAAGTGAGATGATCTGCTGATGATCCTGAATGTCTTGTTGAATGAGTGTTGATAGTCTGAGGATCATCAATATTAACAGATCTGCTGAAAACACTCTTTATTTCAGGACAATATTCTCATTTATTATGCTGATGTCTTCAGATTTCCTGTAAATTGACACTTAAAGCTCATTTCATCGGTGTCTACAGACTGAGGGGATTTGTTGATTACAAATATGGAAGTAAATTGTTCAGTGTTCATCTTTAAAATAGTTTTTATGGTCATCATTTATATGTTTGTTTCTAGCTTTCTGCCCACCAACCAACTGTGTGTTTCTGTCTGATCTGGTTTGAGATAATAAAGAGCATTTTTTGCACTTGCATCAGGTTTCTAAAGACACTTCAATGGTCGTGAAATGACATTGCAACGAATCAGCTCTATGGAATATTAATAATCTATAATAACTTGTTATGATTAATTATGAATGAATCAGTTCAACTCTAATGTAATCTAATGTAACGAATCAGCTATATGGAATATTAATAATCAATAATAACTTATTAATTATGCATATTTGGGTCCGTTAATTGGATTAACTTGGCTGAATTAATATTACAATCAATTAATCGGTTCATCTGACAAGCTATTTTGATTATTAATTTATTCTAAGAAAAACATACCTTCCCGGCACATAAGAAAGATTATTTCTTAGCGTGTACGGCGCTTTGAGCAAGTAGCCAAATCAAAAATCGTAAAGGGACTTTGTGATTGCAAGCAAATC
This sequence comes from Hybognathus amarus, assembly GCA_030378365.1. Taxonomy (NCBI): domain Eukaryota; kingdom Metazoa; phylum Chordata; class Actinopteri; order Cypriniformes; family Leuciscidae; genus Hybognathus; species Hybognathus amarus. The sequence goes on from JAQIUQ010000211.1 coordinate 202,124, forward strand.
AGAACCAAATATATATTGTGCATACATTTTATTAACTAAATCATAAACATAACATAACTAAGCTAAACAAAAAAACAACAACAACATAAATACATGTAGGAAAAATGGTGAGTGATAGCATGGAACTGGAAGCCAGAAATGAAACTTAGAGAAGATTCATTTAACTGAGAAAAGACCCATCAGCTTATCTATTTTCATAGCACCTCATTTAAATTGACACCAGAAACCAAAGCAAAATGTCGCGTCTTTGACCTTCAACGTGCCTTTCAAATCCAGTTTCACTTTAATTCGCCTGTCTGGAAGGCATGCAGTGTAAAAAATAGACAAATATGTTTTTAAAGTCAGGACTATACTGTCACGATCGAGTACTCGAGCCCATCCCTGAGATATTTTATTGTTGCAAAAAGAAAAGAACATTCCAAGAACATTATTATGTTGTTCCCAAAACAGGAAGCAAATACTAACGTTCTGTTTGCTGGGAAGCCCCAGAAGCAAACGTAATACTGGCTTTCAGAACTGAAAATTATCAAATGATTCCTGATGCAAATAATTTTCACAATAACTATAAGCTGTTGATTAAATTATCATTTGTTTAATTAAAAGTGAAAACGAACGATACAGATCTCAAACAAGGAACAAGTTAAAATTTCAGATTCACGTCTCTGTCTGAAAGTGTTACGGCCTCTTCTTCAGCTTTTTTCTGGTGCTCGAACGAAGGCCCCAGTGAAACTCTTCCCGCACTGATCACATTTCACTGTTTAATTCCGGTTTGAACTCTCATGTGAACCTTGAGACTTTTCCATGTGTACCGACAGATTTTTTTGGCTTCAGTTATTCCTTTGTTACACCTCCATCAGATCTAAAAAGAAACATTAAGTGAGATTTCCAATGAAAAGTGAAGGTCAAGATCACTGATTCACCGAGTCATTTTAATCCCATCAAATCTGGTGGAAAACTGCTGTGCACGAAGTACGATCTATTTTAATGTCATGAAGATGATCTGAGTTACAAGTCACTAGTTTGGTCATGAAACTAGTTTGATGTAAATCTGGTGAGCATCAGCATGTTCTTCATCATTATGAATGAATGAGAAATCAAGAATTG